>JADLZK010007175.1:0-68776 GCA_015847255.1 Hyparrhenia diplandra
TGCGGTTGGATTAAATTCGGCGGTGATGCGGCGGTAGTGATGAGCGATTCTGTAGTAGTGTTCTAGTTGCACAAAGGTCGATCGAGAGGAAGAACTAGAAGCTTGCTGAGCAGCCACTTTGGAGTGTTTTGTGTCACGTAAAAGTCACAGGTGAAGTAGTCTAGGTTTAGAAAATTTTTAATGAGTATACACTGTATCTACTCTGATAAGCCTGGCTGCTTCAGACAACAACACTTCTTCCTCCACCCCACACCCTGGTTGTCCGGGTACGTGTGGTGGGGTTGTCTTGCCTGACTGCTTTTACTGTCGAAGCAGCTTGAAGCATACGCTACTACTCCCTCCATCCAAATTGAAAGTCATTCTAATTTTACGGAGATTTAAAAGCATTTCCAGAAGTTTGACCAGAAAATAGATATATTATTACGAAAATATAGTGCTTGAAAAATCTAATGATACTTGGAGTTTGACATTCTAAATGTATCTTGTGCGTATAAATTTGGTCGACTTAAGATGATTTTCTGACCCACTCGATTCGACTTACGAACACTGAGATGGGCGCCTACTAGTAGTCCCACTTTTTGTTACTTCTGCGCCCTTTTACTTATTTGCGCCGTATGACGTTTTATTAGTTCTTAGCACTTTGGGCTATCGAGTACTCTCTTGTGTGAAAGCTCGATGATTTTCAGCAATCACTCTGCTGGCCGATACTTAAGCCACAAATGTCGAATTTATTGCCTATATGCTCACTCAGTTCGAGCACCTTTTTGCCGAAAATACTTTGCACCGTTTGTTAGTGTGTTTGCTTACAGCTTCACTCGTGGATTAGTCATGCATCGTAGTATGTACATACTCTACTATATTTCCTCTCTTAATGATCGCGAAGCTGAAAGCCAGCACACGACTGAAATATCGAAGAAGCCCGAGGAACAATTGGCACGGCCACTTACATGAGTCTAGCTACTGAGGGGAAAGTTTTTGTCTAGCTACTTACTGTCGATCTTTCCATGAAGTTTGTGGCAGAACACGCCGATATGAAGCTCTTTGTGATCTCCCCCATGTGGAGTAAGACTTGCAACATGGTAGTATATTTGCACCCTGTTGCAAGAGTAAAATTTCCCCTGTACCACCAGAACAGCCCACTCACCCTTGCCAATTTTATTGGCCGACGTCATCCCTCTACTACAAGCGAGGATCCCGGATAGCTTGATTATGTATGCGCAAGAGTGTCGTGCAAAAATTCCATTGTGAGATACCAACTGCAGAAAGTCAAAACAGCAAATAAAACATGCGTACCTTGAGTCGGGCATGAAGATTATGTTGAAACAAATGAACCAATGCTCTGGATCTGCGTCCACGCTTGCCTGTATATGATGGCCTCGTGCTCGAGCGACGAGGTTGGCTCTAGGAACTGGGCCATCATATATAGGCCAATCATTAACAAACTAGCCAAAGATTCCTGGGTCTTGGACCATGTTTTGGTTTGCTTTGCCCCATCACTCCTGGTCCATATACAAGACGAGATAGAGCTGCTCTTGCCTCAGGAATGCTGCAAAGCGCGGACTAACACATTAGCCATGGCTGCGCAAGACTAGGCTTGTACACGAACGTATGACTAAGTAGAGTCGAAGGAACAAATGGAAGTTGCCCTAGTTATTTAATGTGCTTACGTGCGAAATGGGGTTTGTTCACATATATAGATTGGTACAATCAAGCCTATATATAATATATAGATGCTGACACTTTGACAAACTCAACAACTTATTTTGATAAACTATGCGTGAGAGAATGGGGAAACCTAAATTTTGTTTAATGTGCTGAGGAAATGGGGTTTGTTCATATAGATTGAAATCAAGCCTATATATATAGATGCTAGATTTCATACCTCCCTTTGTGCAAGCAAACTATTTTGAACAAATCATTTTTAGTCCATCGTTAAAATCGGTGTATTTAAGTTATTTTTGCTGACAAAGAACTTTGATTTTTTAAAAGCATATTTTTTGTTTATGTTTTTACTAAAAACATTTATTTTTGGAATTAGAATTCATCCCAAATAGTTTCATAAATGATTATAATTTATCACATGAAATGTTTCTTGAGAGAATGTGGATCAAAAAGTTCCTATGAGAATCTAGATCTCTACTTAAATGCACCCTAGTTCTGACTGACCCCTCCACAGCAAGGCAGGTGTTGCGTATCAACAGACACTTCCTCCTCGGAAATTTGCCTATATGTTATCTAGCCTATTACCTCGATCTATTATATTTTGCTTGTATCCTACCAGAAAGGCAAGGGGGCACTGCTATGACATGGATCTTGTCATACTAGTACCTGCTGATATAGAAGGAATATAAATTGGTTAGAATGTTAACTAATAAAAATTAGAAGATGTATACATTATAATGTTGGTAATGTAATATATTTTTAGTGAAAGATTTTCAACATTCTAATGTTGATAACTAAATATATGTTAGTAAATGATCTGGTTTGTTGCGTGAATAGTTTGATAGAACATCATGTGCTAGTGGATGTTGGCAAAAGAAATAGTTAGTGGGGTTTATTTTATAAGATACTAGTGAATTCTTGCAGCGTTCTTTGCGGGTATACAAGTAAAATTTAATTTAATCTAGCTAACGAGGAATTTAAAAAGTAATTTCAATAATGAACTACAGAAAAGGCATCATGTTAATCTTGGATCATCAACTTTATCAAAGAAAACATAGGCTACTAACTTATGGAGGATAATATTTGGGCTGAACATCCAACATAAAAATTATCAGTTTCCGGTATGAGGTAGATTTGAGAAAGCACTAACGCTAATGATCCAACATACCTTCGGTTGCTTGTCTTCTAATAATATTTAACTCGAAGAAAATCTAGAGGAGCATGTACTTAACTTTTAGAGGAAGAGGTATATATATGCAAGAACATGATATCATATCTCCATTTTTCTTCCCACGCCATCAAAACTGCATTCTATCTCATGGGTTGCAAAAAATAGAAAAAAAAAGAATAGCGCAACATTACCTCCAATTGTGGACGGATCTCATCCTTCGTCTTCCCGCTCGTATACAACACAGGATGGTCTTCTCTTCCGCATTGGAGCACTGGTCAAATTATCTCCTCCCTGCATTTTCTTCTCCTTCCATATGCCACGGCGTGTGCATGTGTGGCGGCGGCAGGTGCATGCTCAAAACACATGGGTGGTTATGCAGCTACGAATTTGTGGTTGCCTACAGCGTGGGCATCGCCGATGCTAGGGTCGGGCCTCTACTGCTGGCAACGGGGGCGGTCGCAACGAGCGAATGGCTGGGGCAATACAGTGTTGACGAGCGAGGCAGAGCTTCGATCGCAGAGGTGATGTTGTGCCTCAAATGTCTATCTTCTCCCTGAGCCAGGTGATCCTGTCAACTTCATGATGGCCGAGCCGCCAAAGTGGAGCGCGGCCGATCTAGGAGAAGCCTATGGACACGTGTAGTTGTGCAGTGATGGCGAGTGGTGTAGAGGCATGACAGAGGCGGAGCAATTCATTTAAACCCTAAACCGCACAGTGGTGCATGCTGCAGCAGAGCAACTTCTGGTGGAACGGTGAATACATGGCTGGAGGGAGACCAAACGCGAACAGGCAGGAATGACTCTTCAGTTGTATGCTTCAGTTGTATTGGTTAGTGAGCGGTGGGATCCATCTGCTGACGTGGCTTTCTGAGGAAATGCGTGAGAGGGGTAGATAGTGGGGTTTGTTCTTCTAGAAGTAGTAGATATAGATATAGATATATTGTATGTTTTTCTATGTTGACCATCTGGATCTCTCACGCAGGGCGATGAATGACCAGGACAATTGCTATTATCGATCTCTCTCTCCTTCCTATTTATCAGCTTAATAACTTATGCTGTGTAGATGCCTAAAAACCTATTGGAGAACAAGGATCCGTCCACGCAGGGCGATGAATGACCAGGACAATTGCTATTATCGATCTCTCTCTCCTTCCTATTTATCAGCTTAATAACTTATGCTATTGTAGATGCCTAAAAACCTATTGGAGAACAAGGATCCATCCCTGCACGGTAGCAATGCATTGACTTCCGCTTGGCACATTTAGATAGTGAGGCCAAAAGTCTCCAATAAGGTATCTATCACACTACGTGGCGGAGTCCAACCACGGGGAAAGGCCCAATCACCCATAAAAGACTAGTCAGATGATAGGGGAAGGGGTGACTCTCCCTTTTAGGTAACTTCTCCTCCCAAGTTAAGCAAGGTGGGGATTAATTTGGGCGTGCATGGTGCCGCCTACAGCGTTGTCGTCGGCCCAAGCGCGCATGCGTGTTGCCGCCTACGGTTGTGCGCAGCCAAACCATGCTCACGTTGAGCTGACTCGCGCCTACAGTTTGTGCGCGCTGGCAAACCACATATCGACTTCGCCTACTGTTGTGCTGGCCATGTTGCCCTAGGATGTCCTCGGCACTACTACTTTTATTGGCCTAACAAATTTCCCCTCCACTACCATTTGTTAGGCCAGCAAATATATCTACATTTTTTTAGCGGTAAAACTCCATGGTAGCGGCGTCCCGTCGACAGCGGCGCATTTAGTGACTTATGGTGGAACATGCCCACGGGGTTCAGATCCCTTTTGGATGCTGGTGCTCGCATTTTCTGGATTCTGAGGATTTTTGGCGCTATGCATTAAGTGGTAGGCGTCCCGTCGTCGGCAATGGCGCATCTGTGACTGTGAAGCTCAAGATTTCGCGAGCTTCGATCATTCCGAATATACTTGTAGGGGTAGGGTTTACATCGTGTGTTCATTAGGGGTGAGTGTCGTGGCGTGTGTTGGCGTCTACGTTTCTTGGTGTAATCTCAAAACAAATGTTTTGAAGTCGCCTAGTCAAGGGAGAACATATTTTGCGGTCAAAGCATAGCTTGGCACAGGGACAAGTAAGGAATAGGAGACATAGTAAATGCGTCGTAGAGCCCGATAATTTGATTGAGTTAGTTAGGTCCTTGTGGTGGAACATGTCACCGAGTTTAAGTCGACTTAGCTTCGGGTGTTCGCCATTGATTTATTCTAGAATTTTTATTGATATGCTTTAGAGTGGTAGCGGCGTTCCGTCAACAACGAGGCGCCGGCGAGGAATCTTACATTTGTCGGCTAAGTTCTTTGGAGGTGCTCATAAGAATAGGGTTTCGCGTGCGTGTGTTCATAGGAGGTGAGAGTGGGTTCATGTGAATGTAAGTCGTTGTGTACGATGGCACTAAAAACAATAGGTGTATATGGGACAATTACTCAAAACATTAATGTAATGTGCCAAAAATAATTAGAAATTAAAAATGATAATTAGAAAATAATTATATTCAATTTGTGCATGTAAAGGAGTTCTCTCGGTTTTTTAAAGAGTCCGTGGCGGCCGCGACACCCTCTAGCGCCTCTCTGCGCCTCGCGGGACCTAGCCCACCGCAGGTTACCCGGCGCCAGAGCGAAGAAGGCGGCGGTAAGGTTTAGTGACCTTTCACAGCTTTGAAAATACATCTTTATTGTCAGTGCACGAGCCTTTGGAGTATATTATTTCGGCACTTCGGCAAAGACCTATTTCTTGTATGCCTTGAAAACACGGCAAAAAAAAAACTTCCGGCAACGAGTGTTTTTGTGCCAGTAAAGTGTTTTTGCCATGTGCCTTTTTCCCTGGGCAAATTTTATTAGACCACTTTTGAGGCCTAATAAATCAATTCAAATAGAAAAAGTTTTTAACTACAAAGTTGTATAAGCGCCGGCATTTCGAGAGCGGTTGGGTGCCTGGTGCGGCAATAAAGATTTATAAGCGCGTGGCCTCCTCCTTCGATGGCGTAGCGCATAGATGAACCTGCCTTGGCCCGGTTTATCTGGTTGGAGGAGGGAGAGGCCCGCGACGTCCAGCGAGTGTCCATCGCGTGCTTCGTGTTATCTCCAGCTCGAAAGGTGAGCTGCGGTAGTTGCAGCGCTGACGCGTGGGAGAAGCTGGCGGGTCTCGAAGCCCACGATGCGTGTAGTTGGTGGTGAGGTGGTGTGGCCGGTTTCTCTAAAAGTGTGAGCCGGAGTTGAAAGCGAATGTCGAATGCTCCTCTAATGAGGCATTGCTCCCCCTTTTATAGGAAGGAGAGGGGTAGTATTTTACAGCGGTGGACACCTAGGTGGCTGAATTCGAGTACGCTGACTTACGGTTGCATGTGCGCGCCGAGGATGGTGAGGCTTGGATGTGAAAGCAGCGAACCGCGGCGTCACGGATCCGATGCGCGTGCGTGGCGGCGAGAGGGCCACAGTGGCGTCCCTCACGGTCGCGCCATGGCGAGCGGCGGTCGAGTCGTGGCTATGCGTGTCGAGTGCGGTCGCGGCCCATGCGGTAGGCGTTTTGCGGTGCTACAGGGAAATGAACGTAGTCACCACCGTTTTCACGGTGCTTAGGGTAGCGTAACATGTCGTCCGTTGAGCTTTGCGTCGTCGGAGTCGGTCCCGGATTGGGAGGCGATGAGCGATTCGGTGTAGGGCGTGTCGATGGCGCTGCGGCGCCTCGCTGCGCGAATGCACCACCCGCGTGAATCGCGCCCGGTTTCCCTTTCCTCGGAGGCGAACCTCCCGCGCCCGAGTGCGGCGTCCACTGGAAGCGGGCCTAGTTGGGCTTACCTCACGCGGGGATGGAAGCGCTGGTCTCCGCGGTGAGCGAGTTTTGGCGCCGGGTGGTGAGCTAAGGCCACTCGTGGCGGCGAGATCTCGACGTGCGGTGAGCTGAGGCCCGGCCTGCACGTGCAGCGAGAGATGCGTGGTGGAGTCGAGCCATGGGATTTGTGCTGGCTGTCGGCGTGGAGGCGTCATGGTTAGATTGTTTTGCGCGGAGGTCCTGGAGCCTTGTCAGCCGTGGCGTGATGAGCTCTTTGCGTCTGAGTGGTGACTCCATTTGGGCGGCTTTGTGGGCGTGCAGTGCAGGCGATCTCGTAGGCGATTAAAGGTCGTCGATGTGGCGTGGTGGCTCCATGGCACAGTCCATCGTCGTCGAGGGCCGTCCCTCACGTGCTTGGGATGATAAGCGGGCTAGAGTTTTCTCTTGGGCCTTGGCGAGCCGGCAATTCTCATAGTTTGGAGAATGTCACCGCCCAATATTTAGGTCCCAAACCGGTATGCCCGAGCCGGCGGTGAGGACGTCGCGATTCGGCTGATCTCCGTCGCCTGGTTTGTTTCTCACGAGGGGGTGGATTTAGATCTACAATGGGTCTTGGCCTTGGCCTCCCAGTTGGAGTGTAGCCGAGGGCCTCGAGTGGAATAGCCAGTTCCTTCGAGGTCTTTACACATATCTCGCCTGCGCAAAGGCGAAAGCTTGAGCTCTTAAAGTGCAGCTTATTTGTAGGAATACAGTGTCCATTTTGGTGGGCGGCGAAGGCGCACGCTGTGCGCCAAGGTCGCGGGCCTCCCTGGAAGAGCTTTTGATCATACGGCTCCTCGTCGCCCTCACGAAGGGAGGAGGAGAGACCACGTCTACGCAATGCCTGCATGGCCCGAAGATGTGTACCGTGCTCCGGTGGCGTTATGGCGATTAGTGCATTTAAGCGGGGGTGCGTGCGCCTGCGGAGCAAAAGGAGTGCGGCTATGTGATCCGAGGATTCACATGAGAACCTGCGGACACGCTTAGCGAGATCGAGTTTTAGGCGGACCAACGGGGCTCTGTGGGCACTCCACGGATGGGACATCTCTATAAGCGGTACCAGCGGGCCGCCCAGTTAGAAATCCAGAGGCGGGGGCGGGTATAAGCGTTGTGCATTTCCCTCTGTGCACGGCGCGAGGGTTATCACGGCGTGGCAAAGACACCATGCGTGGGCCTGCTGTAACCTGCACGGAGGCGTAGGTGTGGTCATGCTGAGGCTGCGTTTGGTTTTCAGCGGGAAGCGCGAATCAGCGGGCCCGGCACTTTTTGCCTTACTCCAGGTGAGCGCCTGCGTGATATGGGTGGCCGGGGCGTTTTACCCGGCGGAAGGCGAAGGCGTCTAAGTAGCCCTTGCCCGAGGTGGCGCGTGCCCCATTGCGATCGCGATGGGGCCCAGCGATCGCCACGTCTTCTTGTCGAGCGCGGGTCGATGCTGCGTCAAGGTGCGTATATCGCGCGAAAGCGGTTACCGCCGCGGCAGCGTGCGTTTGGATGGCGGTCGCTCCATGCGTGAGCCGAAGTCCATTCCAGAGAGTCGAGTTTTGGTTGCTGAGCCCGGCGGTTTGCCTTCCCTTCCTATAAATATGTATTGCAGCTTGGCCTTGTGGTAGACTGCTCCTATGCTTTGCGCCGCCTTCTTGCCTTCTTCATTTGCGGCAATCCGGAGGTAGAGATAGTGTACCAGGAGAGATGAGAGGGAGGGTCACTTGCAGCTTAGCGGCTTCGATGTGTCCGGGGTTGCTAAGCGGTTGCCACGCCCTTCAGCCTCCCTTTCATCCATGGTCGCGGTCGGCGGGTAAGCGGTGGCGGTAGCGAGGTGTTCGATCTTTCGTCGAGCGTGGCGAGGAACGGCGGCGGCGGCGGAGGAAAAGCTCCGAGCGTCACCGTCGATGAAAGGGAAAAGCTATGCTTGATCGCGACACCTGCAGGTAAGCCTTGGCCACGGAGTGGATTGCTCGGATTGGGTGAGGACGCTAACCCTCTGATAGCTGCAGTGGTGAGGCTTGATGGATCTTTCACCCGTAGCGGCCGGTATGCGGCGGGCGGTTCGTGCAGGCGATCCTCCACCTGCTATGAAATGCGAAGCTTCATCGTCGCCCCGAACTTTCGATCTCCGGGCATACGCCATCGCCGTCACCCTTTCAGCGAGGATTCACGAGATCGAGCGCGTGGGACCTACTGTTGTGGTTCTTCAAAGCGGACGTACCACACCGCCCGCCGATTTGCTTGTCGCCAGCCGCGGGCTGCCCGGCGTTGGAAGCTGTCGCGGCTCCAGAATCGCTTCGGGCGGGCGAAGCCGAACGGTGATGGAGTACATCGTCTCCGAGCTCACACTCCTCCAACGAGGGGTGGCAAGATCGGTGGTTCTACTACCTCGCCTTATAGCGGCGAGAGCAGCGCTTCAGGTGGCGCACGAGGCGGAGTCCTCAAGCATCGCGCGAAGTGGAGGCTGGGCCCCTGGGAGGATCATCCTAAAGCCGGTTGGAGGGCCTAAGGCGGGGAAGCTGTCCTAGCGGCTGAGGGAAGAGGCGGCGGAGGCCTCTGCCCAGCCGTGCGTGCGCCCGCTTTTCGCATGCGGCGTCAGTGAGGTGTTACGCAGATTGATAGCTCGCTTTGCTCTTATGTGCAAAGATGACCCACGAGCGCGGCGGTCTTGGTGCGTCTTGAGATGTCGAGGGCGCTACGCTTTCCCACGTACTTGATAGCGCTTTGGCCAAGAGCGTGAGGATGCGTTGGGGTCAACACCCGTCACACATATCGAGAGATCCCCATGCCCGGCCCAGGGGTATATACTCCACAGTGGTAAAAGTGCTTCTTGGCGGTGTCCCTTGCATTGCTTTGGTGCGTTGTATGCCGCCATGGCGGTTCTCACTCTTTCCTCTCGCGAGCGTCATCGAACTACTGTGACTCCCGTCGTCGCGGCATTTGGGCGCCGGCCAGTAGGAAGCGTGCGAGGCAGCTTCGAGCGAGGCTGCGAGCGCGCCACTTTGGCGTTGCGAAGGAGGAGAGAAGAAGAGCGTGGCTCGCGATGAAGCGTGTCGCGAGCGCGAGCCGGGGCGGAGTCAGCGTCTACCTGGACCGCAGAAGGGCGAGGTCAACGGAGAGGACGGCGGTCTGCGTGAACTGCGTCACGGATGATAGCGTCATGCACCGGTGGACGCGAGCCATGGGGCCTCCCGACCGAGTCGCTCCCGCTCTGAGCGGGCGAGCACGGCGTCGAGCTGCTTGGCTGCGGCGTCTTGGGGCTCTTCGGCGAAGTCCTCGGGACCGTGGCGTTGGCCATGTAGGCACCTGCAATCCGCAGTGAGCAGAAGAAGGGAAGAGTAGCGGCGCCTCTTTGTCGCTTGAGTACCCGGCGGCGCTTAGCGAAAACGCGGTTGAGGGCGAAGCGGCGACGAAATCGTCCAGCCGTTAAATGCGAGCGTCGTGAAGACGTAGCGTCAGTCGCGGCGCGGGTAGCACGTCATCACGGCCTGCGTCGGCGCCGAGAGCGTCCACCGAACCCCGTGCGCTTTAAGCCTTTGCAATCTTGATTTTCTTGGCGTATATGGTTGCGCGCTTGTTTTTTGTCGCTTGACTTTAGGAAAGCGGGGGCCTGCCACGTTATACACTTTTTAAGAAGGAGGCCTAGAGGCTGAGTGCACAATCCTTCCCGCGGCGCCAGGCAATCCGATACGGAGTACACCGCGGCTGCGTCGAGATCCTCGTAGTACCGGCCCGAGCCCCAAGTAGAATTGATTCGCTCCAACGCCCGAGCCCAGCGCGTACAGACATGGTAAGCGTGGTAGGTTAGGCTGCCAGTAGATGGTAATCCTAAAACACGAAAAGAAGCACCGGTCAGCGCCGAGACACCGGCTTCAGTGCGAAGCAAAGTAGAAAGCACTTGCGAAAGGCGTCGCGCCCACCCCGAAGAGGTAGTCCCTTTGTTGAAGGGATTCGCAAGAGGCTCTTGGCAGCGAAGAGCAGCGCAAATTATAAAGCTTGCTGCGGCTGACCTGGCGCCTGACCGCCTGGCCCGACTTCCGGCGCTCCGCATTAGCCGGGTTGAGAAGCGGCCCTTGGCGAAAGCCGTCGCCCGGCCATGGCGAGGCGGTGCACAGTAATTGACTCAGGGGCCCCACTGGACTTCCTGGTCGGTTTCCCAGGCTGCGGAGAATTTAGGTGGGGAGATAATATCCTCCCCGGAGAGCGATTCGGCGGGGCGGTCCGCCCTCACGACCACGGGCCGAAATGCGAGGGGTCATAACTGCAGCGGTCCAGCCGATGATAGATCACGAGGTCTTGGGTGGAGGACCCATGGCGGGGAATCCAGGTGCGATTGAGCGTAGGGGCTAAGCGGTCCGGGGAGATTCTCGCCATTGCCCGTCTCGCGGAAGTCGGCGCTGATACTTAAGTATCTTGATGGCCATCCTGCTGCATGTCCTTTGTGCTAGCGTCTTGATGAGTAGTATTGTAGATTCGCGAGACTCTCATTAAACCGCTGAGAAATCCAGAGCTCATACGGAACGTCTGAGCTGGAATACCCTTGGTCAAACTTCGGGTGAAGTTGTCCCGAGGCCTAGAACCTCCGGCTTGCTGCCCTCGCCGAGGAAAGTCAGTGGACCACAGGTGTGATCAGGCAGTCGAGTCAGCAAGATGGCGGTGACATGGCTTCCGAGATGAGCCGATTTTGAGAGGAGGCTTCCGGACCCGGTCCCTTGAGGGTTCGAAGAGGCCCATGGCTTGGCGGGGACGGTCGGGGAGGCGGCCTTGGCGGAGGTGTCGCGGCGCTGCCTGAACACTTGCGCGCTCGGCGAGTTGGTGTCGAGGCGAGACCCTCGGGAAGGAAGAAGCCGAGCAGTGATGCCGGGCACTACTATGCCGAAATTTTGGCGACTGAGGCCCGCAGTCGCGTCCTTATCACTCGGTAGCTTTTCCGTTCACCGATTGCTTCGTTTTCTTTGGCGCCCATCTTTGCGTGCGTGCGAAGCGGTAGGAAAGGTCGCCGAGGAGCCGTAGACGCGCCGCACGCGCAGCTTTGCGAGCACGAAGCAAGAAGTCATGCACGCCCAGAGGATGCCGTACATGCGACTTAGCAGTAAGCGCTTTCAGAGGCCGGACAGCCTAGAAAGTTAGTGAAGCTACGACGGCTCGCGTGCGCGCGTGGCGTATCCTTCGGTCAGGAAGCTCCGGGCGCCGCAACCGAGCGGCGACGGCATTCATGCTCTATGCGGTGAGTACGCTCCGCTTCGATGATGGAGTCCAGAGAGCGGCTGCGCGGTAGCCAGCGAAGGGAGCTTCTTCCTCGGCTTCAAGAATGTGGCGAGGAGGAGGAGTTGATCCACGCCCGAGAGGGATCACGCCGCATGCCGCCAAGGCTAAAAGTCTGTCTATAACTTTTAGTGGATAGGCGCGGCTGCTAGCGTCGCCAGCGTTTGCGAGGCAGTGTGTCGTGCTCGCAGAGTCCCACCTCTGAGGACGCAGCGAGGAGATGGTGAGCGCCATGTAGATATTGCAGAGATGTCTGTCGAGGTGCGGCGCCACCCTCGCGACTCGCCCGAGGCGTTGCTGCGTCGCAGTAAAGCCTCCCTGCGTCGGCGGCCATAGTGAGCGCACAAGCAGATGAGGCACTCGCTTGCACTCGTCCTTCCGCGCCAGAAAGATTTGGAGCTTGCCAGAGATGATCGTAGCGCGTAAACAATACCTATGCCGCCCGAGGTGCATGCCTGGCGAGGTGCACTCTATAGTTTTAGGATTTCTAGCGTTTCGGAATCTCGTTTGTGTGTGGCGAGTGGCTCGCTTTTCGCGACGATCGCGCGAGACGATGCCGTGGGCGCCCACGCGATCCATCCCGCGGAGTGCAACTTCAAGAGGCGTCCAGAAGGTGCCTCGATTTATGCAGGGCTTTTCGACGGTTTGTCGTCTGCGCGACGCTACTTAGCTTAAGCGATTAGTTTGAGTATGCGCGCGAGAAAACACCGTTGCTGAAAAAGTTTTTGAGAGAGGAGGGTCCCAGAAGTCCCCGATGTAGCCCAACCGAGGAGTTTTAGTCTTGTCTTTGGGCGAGGCTAAAGGCATCTCCCGCTTAAGGTTGTTACACAAGAAGCACTTTTGCGTAAAAGATGCTGATCTTTTATTGAGTAAAAGACTTTCGATGATGTGACTTCTAGTCGCGTAAAGGGTAGAAGCGGCGTAGGCGTTCTATGTTCGAGCGTTGGAAGTAGACTTACGCCCTCCCTCGTTCCTCGACTTGTAGGTCGGGCCTTAATGGCGGCAGTGAAAATAAGGCCCTTCCCGGAGGTAGCGTGAGTTTGGCGGCAGCCCTTTGTCGTGCCATGAGCGGCTGAGCTGCGGGAATTGCCGTTGACTTACGGAACTCGAGGCTGCCGGCGAAGCGTGATAACTAGCGAGCCTGACGGTAGCTTGGCGTCTCTCGGCTGAATCGTGCGAAGGCGCCGACGTCTGGGGCTTGCGTCGACTTGTCAGTGAGAGTCTTTGCCTGCGCTGGCGGGTTTGCCTTGCCTTGCACCGATTAGCAGGCTACAGCGGCCTCGAGGACCCATATTACGATGTCAGGTAGAGGCGAGGATCTGCCTGCGGCCCCACCAGACGAGAAAGGGTAGAAGCGGTGGAAACCACGTAGCTTCGACGTTGTGTGGAGTAGAAGGCTCCATGCGAGACGCGGCGGTACTCTCGAGCTAGCACCTTTGTCACGTCTTGGAGTTTCCCGGCTGATTGAAGATCCTGCGGCTTGAGCCCTTGCGATCATCGCGTTGGCACGCTCCACTTGGCCAGATTTGGTCTTCCCGTGTGCTACGGTGCGGTATCGGCACTCCGGATGCCATGAGTGCGTCGCCAAAAGTCGAGGAATTTCTTCGCGAAGTTGGTTCCGTTGTGCGTGATGATGGGTTCCGGGACTCAAAGCGGGGAGATGATATTACGTAAAGAATTTCGCGTTTCCCACGTGTGAGGGTTCGCTCGCGGCGCGGCTCGATCCATTTGGAGAACTTGTGCGATGATGGCGGCCAGGGCGTGAGGTGTGTCCGCGGGCGCCCTTTTCGAGCGATCATGCTCGAGAATCCCCACACCGCAAAGTAGCCCGCGTAAGTAGTGTATGGTTTTCGCAGTGCTTGGAAGCTGGGAGGTGCGTCTGGCGGCGGCGTAGAAATTGGCACTCCTTGCGAGAATGCGCTGCGACTTGGTTGAGCGTCTCGCTGCATGAGAGCCGATAGAAGCCTTGCACGAAGAGCTTTGCGGCCTTCGCGTCACCGCAGCGTGGTGCCGCATTCGCGGTGAGAGTGTCCTCGTGCGGTTCTTTGCCTTCGGTCGACGGTACGCTCGCATGTATACTCGAGGCCCTCTCTTCTGTAGAGTTCTCTTTTTTCTCCAATCGGTAGCGAGGATTTAGCTAGCCGGTTAACTGGCGAGCCTGCGGTCTTGTCACCGGGTAGCTCTCCTGAATTCGAAGTACTCCAAACGGCAGTTTCTCGATCGAGGAATTTGGAGTGCGGTATCGCTACTTCAGTAGCACATACGAAGCGCTAGCAGGCCCCAGGGGTATTTCCAAGGAATGCGTACTTGGCCAGAAGGTTAGATTTGAGATCTCGGGTAAATGCGTTCCGAGCTAGTACCTCGGGTTGCTGCAACTGGCGAGTTAAATTGGCGGCTTCGTTATGCGAATCTTGGCGATGTCGTACCAAGCGGCGGAACTTTTCTTACGGTTTGTGAACTGCGGTATGCCTCCATCTTAGAATTACGTGGCATGCGAGGCAGCCTTCATGACCCCAGTCAATGACCAGCTGCGAATCCCGGTTTCCAACGCGTCGGATTCGAGTCGCGCCCGCGATCCGGAGACCATTGACTAAGCGCCTACGTATTACTGCGGCGTTGTTGGAAGCGAGAAAAATACAGCGGATAGCATACCTAAAATCGCGAACGAGTGCCCGAGATGGCGCAAAATAGCCCAGCGCGCCTTCATCCTTAAGATCTATGTCGAAGCCATGGTCGGCCTTTTCGCTTTAGATGGCGCTGAGCGAAACATCCATTACGGCCACAAAATCGGCTAGGACTTGCAGGGCAATCGCCTTGCGGCGAGGAAACGATATAATTTACGCCCTTGAGCTCCACATTTATTAGCCACTTTCTTCCGTAGCCTCGGTTTTGGAAGATCTCCCGAGCGAAGATACCGCAACAGCAGAGTGCGCCAGGAAATAGTAAGCGAAGTTTTCGCCCAGCGTCGATGCGATAGCGCAGCCAAGCTTACGCATGCATACGTCTCGAGTCTTGAGGTAGCCGGGAAAGTGATGGCGATGATCTTTCGCTTAGTGTCATCAAAAGCGAAGCGCCAGCTATTTGCATGGCCCAGCTTTGAGCGTGGATGTCTAGGGAGTGCTCGGCGACATCCTCGGTATACCCAGCGTAATAGAAGGGTCCCCATAGCGTCTTAGCAACAGCATTACGGCGGCGGAGAAGTCGACGGCACCGCGGCTTCCTATTCGGATCAAGTCGAGGCGATGGTCGGCAGCTTCTCCCTTGAGGAGTTCTTGGGATCGAGTGGGATCTTTTGAGGGTGCGAGGAGGCTCAGAAGCTCCAGTAGCGGCGCTTGGCCTCATGCTTGATGCATTGATTTAGGTCAAAGCTTCTCGCCGCGCGCTGGCGATGGGTGCCTCGGCAATGGCGGTGCTCGGCATACTCCGCGCTCTCCACGTCGTACTGCGTATGCATGATGGTCGCGAGGGGCGAGTCGTGATGACACCCGCCGGCCCCGACATCTTGAGCTTGAATGCGTGTAGTTGGGGCGACCATGAACTTGGCGTACTTGAGGGCGCGAGCGTAGTGGATGTAGCAGCGTACGGGCAATGGCAAAGGATCTCAAATGTGAGAGTCTCTTGCACGAGGATTCGCCACGAAGCAAACGGTAAAGGCGATCGCTGCGAGGGCTTGCAAACAGAACGCTTGCGGGGGCGAAGCGCCATTGAATACGCGGCCCTACTGCCGGATCTTGGATTTAGTCCCGCCACGAGGAGGTCAAAAGAGATGCTCGCGTAGATGAGGTTGAGGCGCTCCCTCCGTCCATGAGGAACTTTGGTGAGGCGAGTGTTGGCGATGATGGGATCCACCACGATTGGATAAGCCGGAGTTGAGGATGTCTTTGGGGTGATCCATTTGAGTGAAGGTGATGGCTGATCCGACCACTTGCGCTGACCTCGGGATCGTCTGGTTGGGTGGCGTACACCTCGGCGGCTTCTTTTCAGCGGCTGTCGCGCCAGGCATATTTGTTGGTGCTGCGGCCCGAAAGATCATGAAGCGGTTGTTCACCTTCGGGAACTCCTCGTTGCCCTTGAGCAGCCACCCTGCGGGAGCCCTCTCCCTTTTTTTCACCCTCGGGGATGGCTTTTCGACTTAGCAAAGTCTTTGGCGCACCTTCTTTGCATTCCCGAGGGGTATGCTTGGCGGGTAATTTGTGATTACGGCATGGCTTCTTGAGCATGTCCGAAGGTTTCTTGTGGCGGGGGGGCCCCTGCGGTTAACCGCGGCCACCATGTCTTTATCGTCGCTTGGGCATGGCCCTGCCCATGCGGCTCTTGTCTTTCTTCTTTTTCTTCTTGTTTCCCGAGGTTGAGATCCCCGGGTTCCTCTTCACTAGCGCTTCCCTTTGCAGAGCCACTGATTGACGAGGCCAGAAGCGGCCTCCCCTCACAGCTAGCAAACTTGGTGGCGATGTCCATCCGAGTGGATTCGCCTCAGTTGTAGTCGGCCCCAGCTTCTTCCGCGAGGGTCACCGGCCCAGTGGTCTTGGCCAAGAAGGCCCGATGACGTCGAATCCGTCACATTAGGGGGCTTCGGTCATTTGCTTGGAGAAGCGGATGTAGTCGAGGGATTACGTCGATTTTGTCGGCGATTTGGAGATCCCACGAGTTACGGTGTGATACGTGCCACAGAACAGCGGAAAGGTTCTCACCAAATCCGCCCGATTTGATATGAGGTTGGGTGGAAGGTGTTCCGGCCAAGCTCTGGCGGTCGAATGCAGGGGCAAATTTGATTATCCACTTTGTCGCCGTTGTGCCTAGCGAACTGGCATGCCGGCCGATAGTCGTCGACCATACCTGGGGCGAGTCTCTCCGTGTATTTCGAGATGGCTCGGGGGGGCAAAGCGCGAGGAGTGGTGCCCTCGATGTCCCTTGTGAAGGCACGAGGCGGGGCGGATGAGGGGGTACCCTCGGTCCTCTCAGCTTTGCTGTGCGCCTGCGTCAAACTGTCGATCCCCGAGCGAGCCACCTTAGAGTGGCGAGCCAGCTGCCGTTCGATCTCGTCCACGAGGGTGGGGGCGCCTCCCGGTTCTGCGATCATGGTGTGTGGGTCTTCGATGCGTTCCCGAGGCGAGGCGGTTGCAGTGGTTGTCGTGCGGCGCTCGGGGCGGCCTTGCGGGGCTTCGGCTACGTCGCGAGTGGGCGGAGGCCACGCGACTTCGCCCGAATTCCTCTACGCCGCCGTAGCGTCGCGCGCGCGATCGAAGCGAGCTCTCCTTTCTTTACCTGCCGCCTTGTTGAGAGTTGTCGGAGGCCTTCGTATGCGCCCTACCCCGGTGGTGGAGGCTACCGGGCATTTCGCACCGGCATGGCGGCGCCCGCCCGTTGAGGCCAGCCAGTTGAGCGGGGCGCTATAGCGAAAGTGAAGGTACCCCAGCGGAGTCGCCCGGCGTCCGCCGTCGTTGTGAGCACGAGGTGCCCTCGCGCTACTAGCTGGCGAGCTGCTCCGTCGGATGTTTTGCTCCGGTCGTCGAGTCGGGCGGACTCCGCGCCGGATCCGTTCTTGCCGGATCTCGTAGTGGGCGTTTTGGCGGCGACAGCGGCGGCGCCTTCTACAGGATGGGCCGGGCGCGCCCCATTTGGACTCGTCGTGGCGAATGCGTCCAGCGTCATCTTATTTGGAGGCGTCGATTGGCTGGCCATCTGTGGCGGGACCTCGATGTTGAAGCATTCCAGCGTGGGTCATAGTACTACCGTCCTCATCAATTCCGGTGCATGGGCGCCGAGCGTGCGGAGGAAGTTTCGATTCTCGGGCCCGGTAAGCGGCGGTTCCTCCGCTCCGGGACCCGGGGCCCCAATTGAACCGGAGGGTGGCATGACAGGGTCATCCCGCATCCTCACGGAGGGATGCGCTCCTCAGTGAATGTCCATGGGATAGCGCTCCGTGGAGCGGCGGCGGTGGTCGCTCGTGCTCTCTGGCGAAGGCCGGCCCGAGGTTTTCACGCCGCCCGGGTTCCAGGGACTCCTCCGGTGACGGAGCGGCCGGGGCGTTTTCAGCCGAGGTAGGGTTTGAGGTACCACCACGGCGGGTGGCGGGTAAGGTATTTCCGGGCCTAGGGTTCACAGGAGCCCTTCGCCGAGTCGGCGTAGGGGATACGTCGGCGGAGTTTAGAATCCGTTGCTTGGGCCAGCGCCCTAGCTGCTTGCTGATGGAGTCGCCTTGCCGCCTTTGGCGGCGCGTGATGATGGGCTCGCCCAGCGCGCGATGCTGCCCTCTCCTCTCTGCGATGCGTCGAGGCGGAAGGATCATCACGTAGTTGTGGCGGCGCCACAAATGCAGCGTTCGAACGGTGGTGTTCAGCGGGAGCTCGTGCCCGCGGCGGGGTGGAAGCGGCCGAAGCGCCATGAGTGATGGAGATCACGAGTGCACCGCGAGCGCCCCTACGGCGCCAAGCTGTCGGCGTTCGAGCGGCGGGTGCCTCGGATGCGGCAATAAAGAATTTATATGCGTGTGCCTCCTCCCTCGATGGCGTAGCGCAAGATGAACCGCGGGGCCAGCGGTTTATCTGAGTTCGAGGCCAGCGGGGCCCTCGTCCGGCGGGGTGTCAGCCGTGCTTCGTGTTATCTCGGCGCTCAAGGTGAGCTCTGAGTAGGGGGTTCTGGCCGGTCGTGTGGGAGAGCAGCGAGGTCTCAAAGCCACGATCGTGGTTATGGTGGTGGTGGTGTCGCGGTTTCCTCGATGTGAACGCAGGAGTTGAGCGAGTCGAATCCTCTCTAATGAGGCATTGCTCCCCTTTTATAGGAGAAGGAGAGATAATGTTTACAACTGAGGTGGACACCTGGGTGGCTAATTCAGAGACGCTGCGGTTGCATGTCGCTTGCCGAGGGATGTTGGCTTGGATGTAAACAGCGAACACGCAGCGTCCGTCCGATGATGGGCGTGCCGTCCCAGCGGCGGCCCGAGGGGCACAGTGAGCGTCCCTCGCGGTTCGCATGGCGAGGGGCGGCCCGGCCGATTTCTTTCGGCTATGCGTGTCGAGGTGCGGGGAGTGCAGCCCAGCGTGGCGTTTTGTAGCGGTGCTGAGAAATGAAACGATGTCACCATGGTTTCCCGTCTTGCGAGGGATGGCGTAATCGCGTCAGCGTCAGGTTCAGCTAGCGTCCGATCGGTCGGATCGAGCGATTGGCGATTCGATTTGGCCGGGCGTAATCGATGGCGCTGGCGCCTGCTGTCGATGCAGTACCGCATTGAATCGCGGCGGTTTCCCTTTCTCTAGAGCCGGAACCTCCCGCGCGAGTGCGCGTCCACTGGATGGGCTGGTTGGGCTTACCTAGCTCGAGGATGGAGGCGGTCTCCCTCGGGCGTAGGGCCGAGGCTGTGCGCGCAGGGTGGTGAGCTAGGCCCCCTCGAGAGATTTCTCCGGTGGTGAGACTAAAGCGCGATCTCGGACCCGAAGCGGAGATGTGTGGTCGGTCAGAGCCATGGGTTGGGCTGGCTGTCGGCGTGGAGCGTCATGGTTCGATTGTTTGGCGGAGGTCCTACGACCTTGTCGCCCGTGGCGTGATGAGCTCTTTACGTCGTGGTGACTCCAGTTTGGGCGCTTTGTGCGGCCGTCAGGTAAGCCGATTCGTCGTCCGCGTGAGCATCGTGGCCAATGGCACAGTCCATCGTCCGTTGGGCCGTCCCTCGTCGCGGGATGATGGCGGGCTAGGTTTTTCTTGGGCCTTGGCGGGCCGGATTCTCATAGTTTGGAGAATGTCTCGGGGCCCAATATTTGGGTCCCAGAACGCGGTAGCCCCGAGCCCCGAGTGAGGACTTCACTTTGGGGGTTCGGCTGATTCCGTCCTTTTGTTGTTTCTCGGGGTGGTTAGGTCTACAATGGAATGCGCCCGTTGGGTGTAGCTCCAGGCCTCGAATGGAATGGCGGTTCCTTCGAGGTCTTTATATCTCGCCGCTTGTGGCAAGACTGAAAGCAGCTCTTAAATTGCGGCTTATTTGTGCGGTACGTTCATTTTTGCGTGGGCGGCAGCCCGAGGCCGCGCTTATGCGCAAAGGGTGCGTCGAGGCCTCCTCGACTTTGATCATACGCTCCTCAGTAAGCCCTCTGGCGAAGGGAGGGGAGGGAAGACACGTCACAATGACCTTAAAACTGGCGGAAATGTGTGCGTGCTCCGGTGGCGTTATGGCGGAGTGTCATTTAGCGGGAGTGCGTGCCGCTGCCCCTTGCACGAGCAGAGTCGCTATATGATCGAGATTCACCCATGAGAACCTGCGGACGCTAGCGAGATCGGGGTTGGGCGGACCAACGAGGGCTCTGTGGGCCTCCCACGGATGGGACATCTCTATAAGCGGCTTTGCGCGGGTGCCTTAAACCGTTCGGAAATCCGAGCCCGGGGGGCGGGTATAGGCGGTTGTGCATTTCCCTCTGTCCACGGCTGGGGTTATCACGAGGCGTGGCAGCCTATGTGGGCCCGGCCGTAGCCTGCAGGAGCGTAGGTGTGTGTCGGCGAAGGCATCGTTTGGTTTCGTAGAGGCGAGGGAGCAGATCAGCGGTCGACTTTTTGCCCTCGAGGTGGAGCGCTGGCGGATATGGGTGGCCGGACGGTTTTGACACAGGCGGAAGATACGAGTAAGCCCGCGCGAAGGTGCGAGCGGCGTGCTGATCCCGATGGGGCCTGACGCCGTCTTCTTGTCGGCGGAGATGGAGCTCCGTCAAAGGTGCATTAATACGCTGGCGGGTTTCCCCATGCTTGCACGGCGTTGGATAGCAATACGCTGCTCCATCATGGGCGTCCATTCAGAAGTCGGTTTGGTTGCCCGGGCGGCGGTTTTGCCCTTCCCTTCCTATAAATATAGAGAGTTGCGCTTGCAGCGTGGTTACTCCTTTGCTCTTTGCCTTACGCCTTCTTGCCTTCTCATTGCGGCAATCGGGGAGATAGAGGGAAAAGTAGGAGATTGAGTGATTCACTTGCCTTACGCTGGGTGTGTGATGGGGTTGCCTAGCGGTCGCCATCCTTCACCTCCCTTTCATCTATGGCGCGATCGAGGTAGCGGTGGCGGCGCGAGGAGATAGCTCGTCTTTGGCGCGTGGCGAGGGCGGCAGCGGCGGAGGAAAGCTCCAGCTCTGCGTCGATGAAAGGGCTGCTTAGATCCCACTTACCGATGAAGCGCGGCGGAGTGGATTGCTCGGATTGGGCGAGGAGCCCTAACCCTCATGATGGCTGCGTGGTAGCTTGATGGATCTTTGCTCGGCAGCGGCGGTATGCCGGCGGGCGGTTCATTCGAGGCGATCCTCCACTACTATGAAATCGAGCTTCATCATCTACCCCGAACTGCGATCTCCCGGGCCGCCATCGTCGTCACCCTTTGTGAGGATTCACAGATCGAGCGCGCATTGGGGACCTACGGTTGTAGTTTCTTCAAAGGCGGGACCTTACCACCACACCGGTTGCGCGGGGCCAAGCCACGGGCACTGTGGCGTTGGAGGCTGTCGCGCTCGAGTCGCTCGGAAGCGGGAGCGCAGCGAACGGGCGATGGGTGCATCGTCTCCAAAACACCTCTTCCAACAGGGGTGGCAAGGTCGGTGGTTCTACCTCCGCCCAACGGCGAGCGGCAGCGCTTCCGTGTACACGAGGCGGGTCCTCAAAGCATACGCCGCGAGAAGTGGCCCTGGGCCCCTCGGAGGATCATCATCGGTTGGAGGGCCTAAAGCGGCGGCGGTCTGCGGCTCAGGGAAGGATGCTGAATCCTTTGCCGTGGTAGCCCGCTTTTCGCCGGCGTCGGGTGTTGCGTTGATGGCTGCGCAGTATGTGCAGATGACTCCGAGGCGCCTGGTGCTTGGTGCGTCGAGATGTGAGCATACGCTTTCCACCGATGGCAGCAGCCAGCGGGTGAGGATCGGTTGGGGTCCAACTTTACCCGATCACACATCGGAGATCCCTATCGCCGGCAGAGGTATATTTCACAGAGTAGTGCTTCTTGCCGGTGTCCTTGCATTGCTTTGGTGTGTTATGCGCCATGAGCGTTCTCACTTTTTCCTCCTCGCGGGAGTCGTATCGCTACCGTGACTCCTCACCTTCCTCCCGTACGAATTTGGGCGCCGACCGTCGGGTGCTGCGGGCAGCGCTGGAGCGAGCTGCGAGGGCCACAGCGCGAAGAAGGAGGAGAAGAAGAGGAGCGTGGCTCGCTGAGAGCGCCCCGGACCGAGACAGCGAGCGGGCGAGTCGCCCGTACCTCGACGCCCAGAGGGCGACAACGGAGGATGAGTTCTATGTGAAACTCGTCGATCGATGGCGACATGCTTCCGGATGGACCGAGGAGCCATGGGTCTCCCGACCACGGTCGAGCTCCCCTATGAACCCGGGCGAGCACGGGCGCGAGGGGGCTAGCGACACCCGTGCGCGAGGGGCTCTTCGGCCAGTCACCGGGACCGTGTAGCGTTGGCCATGTAGGCACCTCGGCGTCACGGGGTGAGGCGAAGGGAGGAGTCGATGCCGCATCGCGGGTAGCCCGGCCGCGAAGCTGCGGTTCGGGGGCGGGCGGCGACCCCGTCGATCCGGCCGTGCGCGCGATGTAGGTAAGAGGCGGCTTCGTCCGTAAAGTGCGGCGCCTAGGTAGGGCTGCCGAGCACCGACCGCGCGCCTGGGGCGTCCCCGGGCTTAGTGAGCTTCTTTTTGCGCCTTTTCGCGATCTTGATCTTCAACCGGCATATGATTGCTTTGTCTTTACGACCGTTCTTGACCGAGAAGCGAGGGGGCCACTTCTACGGCTACGCATGAAAGGCCTTGAAGGCTAAGCGTTTTCAGCCTGCAGTAGGGGCGAGCCGAGATTACGCGGCCAAGATATGCGTGTTGCCGTCGCGAATCCTCGGTGGCGCCCGGCCCAGGCCCGGTGAGGCCGGACGGCCACGAGTGCGAGGCCACCCCGGTGGTGCAGGGCCCCGGTAGCGATGGTGGGTCGGCCACTCGGCCGATGGTGAGTCGGCAGCGAGCTCGGTACGTGGCCCATGGCGTCGGCTTCGGTGCGGGGCGGATAAGCGCCATTGCGAAAGTGCGTGGCGCGCCCGCCCATCCAGGAAGTCGGGCCTATGGGGAGTTCGCAGAGAGAGCTCTTCATGGCGGAGGCAGCGCAAGTCCGCTTGTCGCGGCTGACTCTCGCCGATAAAGGGGTTCCGCGAGCGTATAACCCCGACTTCCGCTACTCCCGTGTCGGTTTTCGAGGGCAGCCCTTGGCGGGCGTCGTCTTGACAGCCATGGCGAAGGCGGTGCCAGTGGTCGATTCGAAAGGGGCCACGGACTGTTTGTAGTGCGGGTTCCGGGCTGGCGGGAGTTCTCGGTGGAAGATGTATCCCTACGAGCCCGGCCCGGCGGGGCGTCCACCTTTGACCACGGGTATGCGCCGAGGGCCGGCGCGCAGCGGTGGTCGAGCGACCGCCCGAGCTCTGGGTGGAGAACCCCGCGGCGGATCCGTTAGTGGGCGGCTGAGGCTTGCGAGGATCGGGGCGCCATAGCGACGCCCGACTGCGGTCGGTGATCGTATATGCTGATGGTCATCCCCTGCGCATGTCTTACGTGCTTGTGTCTTGATGGAGTAGCGTCGTCGTTCGCGATCTCTCCGTCGTTTTGCGGGGAGATGTCGAGAGCTCCTTACGTCGGAACGTTCTGAGCGAGGCAGCCCTTGGTCAAACTTCGGGTGAAGTTGATCGAGGCCCGAGGCGGGAACCTCGGCTTCTTGCCCTCGCCGAGGAGAGAGTCCAGCGGACTCGGGCCGAGCTTCGTCAAGGCGGAGTCGAGGCGGCAAGATGGCGGTGACATGGCTCGAGATGAGCCATGATTTTGAGAGGCTGGGAGCCCGGTCCCTCGGATCACGAAGGAAGCTCAAGGCAGCGGCGGCTCGGAGGGAAGCGAAAAGCGGCGAGATGTCGCGCCTTGAACACTTCGCATCGGCGAGTTGGTGTCACGAGGCGAGACCCTCGGGGAAAAGAGAAGGGGCGGCTCGAGTGGCTGATTGAGAGCTCTCGCAGCGATCTTTGGTGGCGGCTGAGTGCGGGCGAGTGCGTCTTCTTCGCCAGTAGCTTTTTCACTCTTTTCGTCTTGTTTTGCTAACTTGGCGAGCTCCAATTGCGGATCGGAGAAGGTCGACAGGCCGTGAACACCGCGACTTACCCGGCGCGCGCTGGGCGAGGCGCAAATGCGTACCCGGGGGGCTGGAAGAGCTTTGTCGGACTTTCGTCCGCGGCTTTGCGAGGCGAGACAACCTGAGAAAGGTAGCCCCTCGGCTGCGAGCCGCTGGCGCCCGAGTGGGTGGCCACCTCGGTCGAGCTCGGAGCGCCTTTCGGTCCGGCGTGCGGTTATGTATGGCGAAATCTTACGCTCTTACTTCCCAATGGGTCAAGGTCTTTGGGCGCACGTCGCGAAAGAGCTTCTTCCTCGGCTCCGGCGGCGAGGAGGAGAGTTGATCAGCCGAGAGGATCTTCGCGATGCGCCAAGATTTCAGCGGCGGCTATCGACGACTTAGATGGGCTGCGCGACGATTGGCCTCAGCCGAGGATGAAGTGTGTCCCCCATACTCCCCCATGAGAGTCAACCTATGAGGCGGACACGGAGGATGATGTGGGCCCGATCCGAGGATGCGCCGGCGAGATCCGCCGCCTCCCGAGGGGGCTTGTTGTTGCGAGGGAGTGTTGTTGCTCGTAGCCAGAAGCCTTCCTCGTCGACCGACCGTGAGCGCAAGGGATGAAGCCCCTGCCACTGACCTCTCCTTGTATGAAAAAGTTGGAGCTTGTGAGATGGATGTATATAAACAATAGTGCCGAGGAGTCTATGGCCTTAGGCGGGTGTATTATGTTTATGTTGCGTTTCGAATTTGTTCGTTTATGTGTGGCGGGTCGGCTTGCTTTCTCACTTCGAGATGATATTAACGTGGGCGCCACTAGGGCAGTCCATACGGATACCGCTAGGGCGGTCCGTTTGCCTCGGTTATCTTGCTTTGGATTTGTGCGTGGCGACCTTATAACTTAAGCGATTGTTTCGAGAATGCGCAAAGAAAGGCTTTTAGATTGAAGAAAAAGTTTTGAAAAAGAAAGGGAGGGTCCCAGTCCCCGATGTAAATGAAGGAGTTTTTAGTCTTGTCTTGGGCCGAGGGCTAAGACTCCCTTAAGGTTACACAAGAAGCACTTTTTAAGTAAAGATGTAGATCTTTTATTGAGTGGCTCTTTCTTGATGCTTGACTTCTAGTCTTGAATTTAAGGGTAGAAGCGGCGTAGGCGTTCTATGTTCCCAGACGTTGGAGTAGACTTCGCCCTCCTCGTTTCTCGGCTTGTAGGTCAGGCCTTAATATTTCGGCAACGAAAAATAAGGCCCTTCCCAAGGTGGCGTGAGTTTGTGGCGCCCCTTGTTGTCGTCTTGAGCTTTGAGCATGGGGTCGTTGACTTGGAACTCCAGGCTTCGGCGGCGTGATACTAGCGCGAGCTGCTGTTGGTATCTTCGAGATACGGGAGGTCGCGACATCTCGGGCCGTCAACTTGATCTCACGGGTTTTGCCTGCTTTCTTTGGTTGCCTTGCTTTCTGTGTAGGCTGTGACCTCGGGGACCCATATTCTATGTAAGGTAAGGAAGGATCGCCTCCGCCCCATAGACGAGAAAGAATGGGGTGAACCACGTAGCTCGGCTTTTTGTGCGTCAGAAGGCTCCATAGAACCCGGCGGTAGCTCACTGGTACCACCGCCCGTCTTGGTTCGGTTGATTGAAGATTCTTGGCTTGAGCCCTTGTAGGATCATGCGTTGCCGCCCTTTCCCTTGGCCAGTTGGTCTTTGGGTGTGCTATGGCGAATATCAACCGGATGCCATAGTCGTCGCTTAAAAGTCGATGAATTTCTTCCCCACCAGTAGTTCCGTTGGATTGTCGTGATGATGGAGTTCGGGACTCCAAAGCGGGGAGATGATATACGTAAAAGAATTTCACGTTTCCCACGTGTGAGGGCTCACCGCGGGTCGGGCTTCAATCCATTTGGAGGAACTTGTCGATGGCGACTAGGGCGTGAGTGTGTCCGGGGCGCCCTTTTCGGGGGCCCGATCATATCGGGAGAATCCCCCCAGCTGCAAGGGGCCGCGTAAAGTGGTATGGTTTGCGTGCTTGGCTGAGGAGGGTCGTCTGCGTCGCGTGAATTGGCACTCCTTACCGCGTCTACGCCGCGACTTGGTTCGCGTCTCGCACAGCCGAGGCCAGTAGAAAGCCTTGCACGAAGACTTTACCGACTAGAGTCCTCGGGGCGCGTGGTGACGCATTCGGTAGGTGTCTCGGCGGGTTCTTTGCCTTCACGAGGGTATGCACCGCATGTATACTCCAGGGCCCCTCTCTTGTAGAGTTCTCTTTTTTCTCCAATCGGCGAAGGATTTGCATCCGCCGAACTAACTAGCGAACCTCGGTCTTGTCCTGGGTAGCTCTCCTCGGGTGCGAGTACTCAACGGCGGTTTTTCTCGGTCAGGGGGCCGGGTCGCGCCGCCATTGCCCGGCGTGGCACGCCACGAGCGCCTTCTTGGGCCCCAGGGGTATTTCCAGGAGTGCGTGACTTGGCCAGGGGTTCGTTGAGATCTCGGGTAAAATACGTTCGAGGAAACTGATACCTCGGGTTCTTTGCCAACCTTGGCCGGGGTTCGTCGGCGGCCTCGTTATGCCGTCTTGGTGGCACGTGCTCAAGCCCATGGAACTTTTTCTTGGTTTTGCGAACTTCTCTGCGGTATGCCTCCATCTTGGGGTAAGTGGCATGCCCGGGGAGCCTTCATGACTTGGTCAATGACCAGCTGCGAATCCCCACGGTTTCCAAGTCGGATTAAAGTCGCCAGCGATCCGGAGACCATTGACTTGCGCCTCGTTGCGGCGTTGTTGGAGCGGGGAAAATGCAGCCCCGGATGGCATACCTCGTGTGAACCACAGGGGTGAGATGAAAAGCAAACCAGCCCCAGCGCGCCTTCATCATGGATCTATCGAAATACATGGTCCAACTTTCGGCACGGATGGGCGGCGGGAAGGCGGGTATCGGTCCATTGATACAAAGTCGGCTAGGACTTGAGACTTGATCGCCTTGCGAGGCGGGCGATATAGTTTCGCCCATGAGCTCCACCGCCCATTCGCCACTCTTCCGTGGCCTCTCGGTTTGGAGGATCTCCTAGGGGAGGCCGGGGATACCACGGCTGGCCCGGGGTGCGCAAGGAAGTAGTGGCGAAGTTTCCTTCAGCGTCGATGCGATGGCGTACAATAAGCCACGCATCTACGTGAATGTCGAGATCTTGGTGTCCGGAAGAGTGATGGCGATGATCTTCGGCAGTGTAAATCAAAAGCAGGCGCCATTTGCATGGCCCGGCTTTTGAGCCGGCCGGATGTCTAGGGGAAGTGCTGGCGACATCCCTCGGTAATGCCCGAAGAGCATGTCGAGTCCCCATAAACATCTTGGCATTAGCCCAGCGGAGAAAGTCGACGAAACCGCGGCTTCCTATTTCGGATCAAGTCGGTGATGGTCCAGCGACTTCTCCTTGAGGTTCTTGGGATCGAGTGGGATCTTTTTGGTGCGAGGAGGGGCTCGAAGCTCAGTAGCGGCGCTTGGCCTCATGCTCGATCGTGATTTCGTCAAAGCTTCTCTTCGCATCGCGATGAGTGCCTCTCGGCGATAGCGAGTGCCTCGGCATACTCATTTCTCCGCGTCGTACTCGTATGATGATGGTGCGAGGGCGGTCGTGATGTTACCGCCGGCCCCGACATCTTGAGCTTGAATACGCACGTGTAGTTCGGGGGACAGCCATGAAGCAGGCATTAGCGAGCCCATGGGAGTGCGTGGTAAGTCTGCGGACCCCAAGGATCTCAAATGTGAGAGTCTCTTCTCTTGAAGTTCGAAGTCACGAAGCAAACCGGTAAAGTCGATGCAGGGGCTTAAGGCGCTAGGGGGCGGCGTCGATGAATGCGGCCCTCTGGGCGGATCTTGGATTTGTCCACCACGAGGGGAGGTCGAGTCTCTTCGTAGATGAGGTTGAGGCTGCTTTCCCCTCAGATCCATGAGGACTTTGGTGGTAGAGTGTTGGCCGATGATGGGATCCACCACGGTGGATAAGCCCCGGGTTCGGGATGTCTTGGGGGGTGATCCGGCTGGTCGAAGGTGATGGCCTGGTGATCCGACCACTTTGCGCAAACCTCGGGATCGGCCCGAGTTCGATGGCGTACACCTCCGGCGCTCTTTCTTCTTATTTGTCGCACCAGACATGTTGTTGGTGCTGCCGCCGAATCATGAAGCGGTTGTTCACCTTCGGGGAACTCCTCGTTGCCCTTAGCCACCCTCGGGAGCCTCTCCCTCTTCACCCTCGGGGATGGCTTTTTCGGCTTAGCAAAAGTCTTTGGCGCACCTTCTTGCATTCAGGGTATGCTTAACGGGTAGCTGTGATTGTGGCATGGCTTCTTGAGCATGTCAGAAGGTTTCTTGTGGCGAGGGTCGGGGCCCCCTTGGTCGGCAACGCCACCATGTCTTTTTATCGTCGCTTGGGCGGTATGGCCCACTGCCCTTGCGGCTCTTGTCTTTCTTCTTTTTCTTCTTGTTTTCCGAGGTTGAGATCCTCGGGTTCCTCTTCACTGCGCTTCCCTTTGCAGAGCCACTGATTGAGCGAGCCCAGGCGGCCCTCCCCTCACATTCTTAGCAAACTTGGTGGCGATGTCCATCGGTCGATTCGCCTCGATTGGAGTCGGCGCCCGGCTTCTTCCGCGGTCGGCAAGTGGTGCCCGACCAAGGCCCAGATGACGTCGAATCCAGTCAGTGGGAGCCGGTCTATTTGCTTGGAAGCGCCCGGATAGTCCAATGCGAGGGTTCGTCAGTTTTTTGTCGTTTCGGAGATCCCAGGAGTTACGGGCGTAGGTACGTGCCACAGGAGATTACGCGGAAGGTTCTCACCAAAATGCACGATTTGATATGAGGTTGGGTGGAAGGTGTTCGGCCCGAAACTCACGGCGGATTCCGGAGAATGCGAGGGGGCAAATTTACGATTATCACTTTGTCATCGTGTGCCCTACTTGACGGCATGCCAGTAGATAGTCGTCGAGCCATACCTGAAGGACGAGTCTCTCACGTGTATTTCGAGATGGCTCGGGGGGCACGAAAGCAGCGCGAGGAGTGGTGCCCTCCTGATGTCCCTTGCGAAGGCACGAGGCCGGCGGATCGGGGGAGTACCTCGGTCCTCTCAACTTTGCACATGCGCCTCGTCCGCTTAGCCGTCCCGAGGCGAAGCCACCTTCGTGGCGAGACCGGCTACGCCGTTCGATCTCGTCCACAGAGGTCGGCGCCTCGATTCTTGATCATGGTGTGGGTCTTCGTCGTTCCCAGGCCGGCGGTTGCAGCGGTTATAAACGTCGGCGCTCCGGGCAGCCTTCGCGGGGCTTCGGCACGTCCGGGTGGGCGGAGCCTGCGCAGACTCGCCAGATTCCTCTACGCCGCCCGTGGCGTCCGCGGCGCGCATCGAAGCGGAGCTCTCACTTCTTTGCCGCCGCGTTGAGAGTTGGCGGAGGCCTTCCGTATCGCCCTACCTCGGTGGTGGAAGGCTCGGGCATTTCGCGCACGGCATGGCTGACGCCGCCCGCGTTGAGGCCCGGCCGCACGGTGAGAGCGGGAGGGCCGCTATACCGAGGTGAAGGTACTGGTCGCGGCGTCCGCCGTCGTTGTGAGCACGAGGTGCCCTCGAGGGCACTTTCGGCCCAGACCTGCTTCCCCGGATGTTTTGCTCCGATCGTCGGTGAGCGGGACTCGCCCGGATCCGTTCTTGCGGATCTGGTAGTAGGCGTTTGGCCGTGGGTGCCGGGCGCCGCTACGGATGGGCCAGGGGCGCCTTGCCCTTCAGGGCGTCGTGGCGATGCGATGGCGTCATCTTATTTAGCAGAGCGTGATTGAACTGGCCATCTGGTAGGCGGGAGTTCGATGTTGAAGCATTCCGCGTGGGGTCATAGTACTCGTCCACATCGCGTCCTACCGGTGCATGGGCGCGGCGTCTGCGGAGGAATTTCAATTCTCCGGGGCGGTAGAGCGAGTTCTCGGCTCGGGACGGGCCCCAATTGAACCCGGAGGGTGGCATGGCGGGGTCATCCCATCCTGCGGAGGATGCGCTCTCAAGTGAATGTCCATGGGATAAGCGCTCCCGTGGAGCGGCGGGTGGTGCGGCTCGTGCTCTCTGGCGAAGGCTTGGCGGGTTTCACGCGGCGAGATTCACCGGGACTCCCTCGGTATGGCGGAGGGGCGGAGCGTTTTCGGCGATTAGGGTTTCGGGGTGCCCTACTGGCGGGTGGCGGGTAAGGTGTTCCGGGCTGGGTTCACGGGAGCCCTTGATCGGTGGGCGGGGGATACGTCGGCCAGTTGAGAATCCGTTGCTTGGGCTGCCATGGCAGCGTGATGGGTCCGCCTTGCGCTGCGGCGGCGGCGTGATGATGGGCTCGCCCGCGGCGATGCTGCCCCTCGGCGCCTGCCCGTGCGTCGGGCGGAAGAGGATCATCTACGTGGTGTGGCGGCGCCACAAATGCCGGCGTTCAGAAGGCGATGGTGTTCGCGCGGGGAGCTCGTGCCCCGGCAGCGGTGAAACGAAGGCGGAAAGCCATGAGGGCTGATGGAGATGCGGTGCACCACGGCGCCCACAGCGCGGCCGGCGTTTGAGGCGGCGGGTGCCTCGGTGCGGCAATAAGAATTTATATGCCGTGTGCCTCCTCCCTCGATGGCGTAAGCGCCAAGATGGATGGGGGGCGGTTTTATCTGGTTCGGAGGCCAGCGGGGCCCTACGTCCAGCGGGGGTGTGTGGAGTGCTCGTGTTATCTCGCTCAAGGTGAGCTGCTTGGTAGGGGGATTCTGGCGATCGTGTGGGAGAGGCGGGTCTCAAGCCGCGATGTGGTTATGGTGGTGGTGGTGTGCGGTTTCCTCGTGTGAACCGGGTTGAGGAGAGGGTCGAATCCTCTCTAATGAGGCATTGCTCCCCTTTTTATAGGAGAGGGAGAGAGATAATGTTTGCCGGTGGACACCTAGGTGGCTAATTCGAGGCTGCCGGTTGCATGTGCCCGCCGAGGATCCGGTGGCGGATGTCGCTTGGCGAACCGCGCGTCGATCCGATGATGGGCGTGCGTCCCTAGCGCGGCCCGGGGCCACGTGGCGTCCCTCGATTCGCATAGCGAGGCGGCCCGGCCGGTTCTTGGCTATGCGTGTCAGTGCAGAAGTGCGGCCCAGCGTGGCGTTTTGGCGGTGCTTTGGGAAATGAGCGGTGTCACCATGGTTTCCCGTCTGCCGGGTGGCGTGTCGTCCACTGGGGTTCCGCTTCTGCGTCCCGTCGGTCGGATCGGGGAGGCGATTCGGCGATTCGATTGGCCGGACGTGTCACGATGGCACTAGCGCCTGCTTTGTCGTGCAACGCATTGAATCTTGGCGGTTTCCCTTCTCGACGGAACTGCGCGAAGTGGGTGTCCACTGAGGATGGGCTAGTTGGGCTTCTCGCCCGGGGATGGAGGCGGTCTCCCTCGGGCGAGGCGGGCCCCCAGGCGCCGGGGTGGTGGTAGGCCCGCCGGCGGCGGGCCTTCTCCCGGGGCGGTGAGCTAGGCCGACCTCGGGCCGGACGAAGCAGGAGATGTGTGGTCGAGTGAGTCGAGCCATGGGTTGGCTGCTGTCGACGTGGAGCGTCATGGTTCGTTGTTTGGCGGAGGTCCTTTGACCTTGTCTTCGTGGCGTGATGAGCTCTTTGCGTCACGTGGTGACTCCATTTGGGCGCTTTGTGGGCGTCCGGGAAGCGATTCCGTCGTCCGTGGCGCGTCGTGACCAATGGCACGGTCCATCGTCCGTCCCGGGCCCGGTCCTCCTGGTGCGGGATGATAGCGGGCTAAGGTTTTTTTGGGCGGCTTGGCGGGCGTGATTCTCATAGTTTGGAGAATGTCCGGGGCCCAATATTTGGGTCCCGACACCATCTCTTTTTTATATGTCGGCGAGTGATGGAGCAGTGACGTTGAGTAGCAGTGACGATCTTCAACTGGACGGCGAGAAATGGAGGATGTGCAACGTCGATCTCAATGACGACGGCTCAGGTGGCATTGAGGTGAGGACGACGGCAAGATGACGACGACTCCATGGCTCAGGTGGCGTGGAGGCAAGGATGATGGCAATAACGACGGAGCAACGACACACGAGGGCGAGGTCGACGGCGTGGCGTAGAACGGAGATTCGACGACGGAGCAGGTCGACAGCGCCGCGTCGCATGAGGGGGGCGAGGACGGCGGCGCCGCGTAGCACTACGCGAAGTACGACGGAGCAGGTCAACGGCGTGGCGTCGCATGAGGGCGAGGACGACGTCCCATGACGGTGAGGTCGACAGAGTAGGTCTTCCTTTTGGAGCGGAGGAGAGATGGCTCGCACAGATGGATATTATATTAGACCGGGGGCGCAGGGCGGTCCCACCTGGTAACGCTATGTTTCGACGGAGGGCACTGATCACAAGGGGTGAAGAGACATAGTACCAATCTTTACTGCACCAAGCGAGAATTCCTTTTTGCATGTCAATCTCGTGAGGATGATCTTGGAGCGACGGAGGTCTGTATCTTGTATCTTGGGTGACGGAGATCTTGGAGGCGAAAACTTACAAATATAGAAGCGATTATCATGCAAGGAGAAGGATGGATAAAAAAAGATGTCATGCGATTAAAGGACAAAAATAAGGGAATAAATACATGCATGACAAACAAATATAGAAAAGAGCTCCCAATTAAGAGGATAAAAAGGAAATAAATTCCACCGCATGACATCGTTTTCTTTTTATCCATCCACATTAATCGCAAGCATGAAATAATTTCTTTTTGATCTCGTCCGCCGGATGGGTCTTCACGGTATCGCACGTAGGGCGGGTTAGAATGTCGCTAAAAAAATGACTCCTTTTTTTTTTTTTTATGTTGTAGAGAATATTTCCTTGATTGTTGATTTTTTCCATGACTTGTGCTTTCAATATTTGCAGGAAAGGAAATAAATAGATACCATAGATATGGATTTTGGAGTGCCAGTGCGGTATGCATCCGTGCATGGGAAAAGAAGGCAGGCGCGCCGGATTGTCGCGCATGCAGGCGGTGATTGCTAACCTTACCTTTTTTTTTTTCTCTCTCGCTCCATCTTTCTTTCCTAACAATACGAGCTAATATAGGCGCATGCAAATCTCACGGGCAGGACAGAGGAGCGGATTTGGGTGTCGCAGCGGCAGGACGATGGTCATGCGTTAGAATGTCACGCCAAAATGGTGTCTCTCTTTTTCATTTTTTATGTTGTAGAGATTAAGTGTTACGTTTGGCTCACGGTGCACGGACCAGGAGGTGATTTGTACAACTAGAAGCACTTCTTGCATGCAGATCACGGGAGTGTATTTCTAACTTTTCTCAAAGGCAAATTGTTCTCCACGGCTCTCTTACGCTCTCACAGAAACGCATTGTTCTGCACGGCTCTCTCACAGAACGCATAGTTCTGCTCTGATTTAAATTCTATGGATATGGAAGCATCGAGGCGCATTGTTCTGCACGGCTCTCTCACAAAACAACTCAGACAAAACACGACCTGTATAATATATTTCTAGCTTTTCACAAAAAAGGCAAATAAGAAGAGTGTATTTCTAACTTTTTCAAAAAGCAAACACGACACTAAATAAAGGGAGGGAGTCTACGAAGATAAGAAGGGTTTTCGTTCGAAAAAGGAAAAAACACAGTACTAGCTTTTTTTTTAGTCAGACTTAGTGTACCTGACGTAAAAAGATTAGAGTAGATTTTTTTTTTTCTCTGGACCGAATGGCGAGAATCATTAGACGTTGCAACAGCAACCGCAATCAAAAATCCAGAGCTTGCATTGTGCGCTTACCGAACTAAGCTAATCCCGATTCGGCCGAGAACCTAAAAGACTTTCTAAAGGTCACTAGTGTGTTGCTCCATACAGTAGATTGCCACGAGTCCACGATTTCTAGGTTTCTTTTCGTTCGGTTTGCATTATCTCCGCCGGACCTTAACAATGTGATTGCCAACTTATTTTTTTTCTTCACTGGGATCAATCAATCATTAAGCCCAGCGTCACGCACGCCAGGAATCATATATGGAGGCACAACAAAATTTTGGACTTCTCGTGATGTATGTTTTTGTTCTGATGTTTTATCATTTAAAATTTAGTATAAACTTTCCTATCAAATGCTTCTTTGCTGAGACCTTATGTGTTAGGACTAGTGGTAGTGTTTTATTACTACCAAGAAGACACTAGAAGAATCCCACAATTTTTCGTAGTAGAGGGCGGTCAAGAGATTCAACACCCGTAAATTTAGTATTTTTTTTTTTGAGAACACGCCTCGGCGTTTTTTCATTAAGAAGAAAGAAGTTTTAAGACATGAGCGAGGGGCGGCAAGCTTGATTCACGAAGCCCACCCAACAACAACTGGCGCGCGCGGTTGTGATTACAAAAAAAACTAAAACAACTGAGCGGCGGGCATGCCACAAACCTACACCTCGTCCTCCAGCCCTGAGATGACTAGATCCATAGCTGAGAGGTCGAACTGCTTACCAACAAAAGTCTGAACACGCCTCTTCTTCCGCTCGGACCAAGGCGGCGCGTGTGGAAGCGACCTTGAATTGGCTTGCAGCTCTCGGTGGGAACATCCTCTTGGACGCGAAGCCTAGCTTCTTCAACAACACGTTGTGGGCCTGCCTGGTGGCGTTGTCCGCCCGCGGTTTTGGCAGCAATGCGGCCCACTGCGCGCGCGTTAGCGGCGTCCTGGAGCGGCGTAGCTGCGGCGTCGCGAGGGCGGGGTCTGCAGAGGAAGGCAAATCGCTGCCTCTAACCGCTCACGAACCAGAAACAACATCACCATCAGCAACGACAGCCCCCCAAGCATCGTCTGAGGTGCCGGTTGAAGGACGGGTGGCGAGGCGACGACCTCAGGCACCATCGAATTCTCAGCAACCCCAGCATCTAGGACAGGGAGCGGCTGCTCGAAGGACGGCAGCTCAGAGGGGCTCAATCACCGCAACCGACACAGCATGCGGAGGTCGAGCTGAGAGCCTCACAACGAGGGCAGTGAGTTCCTCCAGCATAGGGTCAACCCACGCCGAAGGCCTTCCCGAACACACGGGCTCCGACACAGAGGGTCCTGCACCAGGCAGCAGAGCAACCTCAGAGGCAGAGCACGTGGGGTTGTCATCGCGGACCACCAGCGCGTCAACCTCTGTACCAGAGACGGCGCATGCCGTCTACGCCACCTCCTGCGTCGACGTCGGCATGAAGCATCGCCCACCACGGCGGGAGGGGACGTGAACCGGCTGCCTGGTGGTCGCCAAAACGGCACCAGACGGACCCGGCGTAACGGTCGTCGCCGACTTCACAACACGCCGCAGCCGCTTGCAGTCCCTCGCAATGTGGTTGAACTTGTGGCAGCGCAAGCATCGCTGTGGCAGGCGGCAGGTTGCCACCCGATGCGAGTGGGAAAAGGCAGTTAAAGCATCGACCCAGAAGTTCCACGGGGATCCTCCTGGTGAGCTGAAACTGCTCCGTCCACGACGAGGCACCGGGCGATGCAACGCTTGACGGTGTAGGATCTCCCTCCACCCGTCGGCGCTGGGGGCGAGACCCGTCCCGACGGCCAAGGCGCTGGAGGCGGGGATGCGACCCTCGGTCGGACGCGCAGGCATGCCGAGAACCAACTGTGCACGCGGCCGGCCTCGCCCCCGCCGCCTTCTCCCCGAACCGTGTGGGGCAGCCACCACCGCGCTATGTCCCTCCCGCAGCGCCCACCGCGTGATGGGGGACACAGCGGCCGGCATAGCCGGGCGACAAGCAGCCTCAAGGTAGGAGATGGGGTGGGAGTCCTCCGACACGTCCCCATCTGCATCGGCCCAGCGGCGTTGCTTCGTGCGCCCGCCCAGGAAGGGTAGAACGGGGCTGCATCCGGCGACAGCGAGGGCGAGCAGGGACAAGCGCCTGGCCTGGAAAGCATGGCAGCAGCGTCGCAAGCTGCCGCCGAAGGGGGCGCGTCGTCGTCGAGCCACCGCAAACCCTTGGGTCTCCCAACAGAAGGGACGGGGGTGAGGGGTCGGAGCAGCGTCGGTGGCCGTAGACACTGAAGCATCCGTGGGTGAAGCGAAGGCGGCGACGCGGTCGGAGCAGAAGGACGCACGAGGAGCACATCCGCATCCACCGACGGCGAAACCTCGCAACGATCCGGCCGAGCGGCAGCGCTACTGCTCCAGGCGAACACAGCAGGCGGTGACCGCGGACGGCAAGGCGACGTCGTGCCGCACAGACACCACAGCCGCAACCACCGACGTCAGGCCGTGCACCGAGCCTGCCGAGCAGCGCTACGCGCTACTCAGGCGAACTCGGCGGCGGTGGCGTGCAGGACACCCGGCGGGCGGTGTCGACAGGCCGCAGGGCGTCGTCGTCCACAGCCACGAACTCACCCTCCTCAAGGTCCGGCGAGCGAGGTCGAGGTGGCCGCCCCAAGCAGCAGGGCGCACGTCGTCGACCTCACCTCGAAGCTGTCCACCACGGCCGAGGCGGCGTGGCGCGGCGCTGCTGGCAGCGTGGGAGGACGACCGCGGCGCAGGCGCACGGGAAGAGACGGCACCCGCGCCGGAACCGCCCAAGGCCGTCGTCGCCCGGCCGCCCGCGGCAGCGCGGCGCACAGCGAAGGAGCGGGCGTGGAGGGTGCCAGCGAGGGGAGAGGTGGCGGAGGGCCGCAGGCGCCGGGCTGGCAGCCATCGACGGCGACGGCGAGGGAGGACCCCGGAGGGACACCATGGACGACCTGGGGCGCAGGAAGCTGGAGCTCTAGGGAAGAGGCAGGAGAGGAGGAGGCTAGACCCACCAGGAGAGAGCTTGGGCGACGGTGGTGCTGGATCCGGGCTTGGATTTGGTGGGGATGGTGTGTTCTGGACGGATCTTGGGGGATTGGGAGGGAAGCGGCTCGAGGGGAGACGACAGGCGGGTCGCCTCCCAACGGACACATCGAGTTGACTCCCTTGCCCAGTGTCCTCAGATACGTAAATTTAGTATATCACATATGTTTTTATTTTGTTGGTGGAACTTTGGCAACTCAAATTAGTAATCGTTGCAGTTGCTCCTATATTTCTACATTGGAATAATTAATGGTTTAATTAGATTATTCTTCCCTCGACAGCGAGACACGTGGTGCCTCAAGAATCTCGGAATCTAGCGAGAAGTATTTCGGAGGTGCTATAGTGATGTAGGATATGTGCTATTGTCACGTGCTCCCTCTATCGAAAAGAATGCAATTATGGAAATTATGTTGTCAAATTGGCTTAAGATTTCTTTTGATAAAAAAAATGGCTTAAGTTTGGCCAGGTTTATACTAAATAGTATAAGCATTTATGTCTCCAAAGGAAGTCGTTATGAAAATATATTCTATAACAAATACAATGATATTTATTTTTGTCTCTATCGATCAACAAAACATGCAATTCTTGCATTTTGAGAAAGTCAAAAGTTTATTTCTGAATTGCGAGAATAGAATGTTTTGTTGAATAGAAAAGATAACAAGTGTTTGAACATATCAATAGTTAGCTATATAGATCTAAATGGGTTTTAATTAAAAAATATTTTTTATGAACCGGTGAAGAATTGGCCACTACGTTAAAAAATAGAAGGTTTCAATTAGCTAAAAATTCTAAAATTTTTTGTATTGCCGTATAATGGTGAGTTTCGGGCTTCTGTTAACCATTAAGGTTTTCCGGGGATCAACGGGTTTTGGTCTCGGGTTTTCAATTGTCACTCGGAATCGGTGTTTGGAGGAGTTTCGGATTTTAAGTTCGGGTTTCATGCTCTGATTTGAATCCGCCCCGTTGCCAGCCCATGTCGCCCCTCACGGATGGCCATGAGACGGGTGTGGCCCATGCAGGGGCCTTAGGCGTGTATGTTTGGTTCGCCCACGACAACCATTCCTGTTGGTTTCTATGAAACCGTGCATGTACTGCATAGCACGGCGCTTTCATCATATTTGCGTACATCATACATCGAAGCTGCATGGCGCTTTCAGATGTGTGCGCAAGGTCGATCAGCGACTCCACGCCTTACACGACCATGGCCTAACATCATCAGTCGACCCACTATATATACGCGTGACTCGTCAGGATAGTTCAAAGTAAGCATCAGAACAAGAGCATCAGCCTAGCCAGCTGATGCATATATATCTCCCTCCTCGATCTCCTACTGCACTCTGCCAGAACAGCAGCAGGTACGGTGCAACGGAACTAAAGCAAATTAAGACACAGGCCATCTTCCATACTCCATGGAAATGGCCGCGGCGGCTGAAGGGGCCTGCTAGTGCCCGGGTGGCGGGTGACAGTGCCGGAGGGCGTCGGTGGCGGTGGAGCACGAGGCCTGCCGTGCCGCGCGGGCGTGGGCGTGGCTGGTCTCGTGCGTTCTCACGCTCAGGGACAGGGCGCTCGGGTTCGGCAGGCGTGTCTGGAGGATCGGCGCCGACGACCCCAGGAGGGCGGTGCACGGCCTCAAGGTCGGCCTCGCCCTCACGCTGGTCTCCGTGTTCTACTACTCCAGGCCCCTCTACAACGGCGTCGGCGGCGCGCCGGCGCCATGTGGGCTGTCTCACCGTCGTCGTCGTCTTCGAGTACACTGTCCGGTAAGTTCTGATCAGTTGCACGTCGACCACATGTCGCATCCCATGCCATGACCGGAATAATGTTTGCTGCACTGCAAGCTAACGAACTGGTGGCTACTGGCTACGACATTTATATGCATGCAGGTGGCTGTGTGTACAAGGGGTTGAACCGAGCCTTGGCCACGGCCAGTGCCGGTGTGATTGCGCTTGGCGTGCATTGGATCGCCAGCAAGTCTGATGACGAGTTCAGCCGTTCATCAGAAGTGGTTCAGTTTTTTGTGCTTGGTACGTACCAAAGCGCGCAGTGTGTAAATTGTGCGAGTGTTCGTTGTTGCACGTATGAGAGTAACATAGCTGCGAAACCTGTTGCTGTACACTCACTCACAGCTGCGATGGCGACGTTCTCGCGCTTCATCCCGACGGTGAAGGCGCGGTTCGACTACGGCGTCACCATATTCATCCTGACCTACAGCCTGGTGGCGGTGTCGGGCTACCGCGTGGACGCGCTCGTGGTGATGGCGCAGCAGCGGGTGTGCACCATCGCCATCGGCGTCTCCGTAATGCGTCGCCATCTGCGCGCTCATCTGCCGTGTGGGCCGGCCGGGAGCTGCACCGCGCCACCGTGCGCAACATGGACAAGCTCGCGGACGCCGTCGACCTGCGCGTCGAGGGCTACTTCGCCGCCGCCGCCGGGGAGGAGGAGGCGAAGAAGAGGCGGCGGCGGAGGGTACAAGTGCGTGCTCAACTCCAAGGCGTCCGAGGACTCGCAGGCCAACCTGGCGCGGTGGGAGCCCGCGCACGGCGGTTTCTCCTTCCGTCACCCGTACGGCCAATACAGGAACGTCGGTGTCGCCATGCGCCACTGCGCCCGCGTGGAGGCCCCTGCGCGGCTGCATCGCTCGGTGGAATCAGGCGCCCTGTCACGCTAGGCGGCACCTGACCGATGCGTGCACGCGGGTGGCGGCGCGGTGCGCGACGGCGCTCAGGGCGGCGTCGAGCTCCGTCGACACGATGACGACGTCGCGGGACCTGGACTTTGCCGTGGTGGAGATGAACGCCGCCGTGGAGGAGCTGCAGGCCGACCTCCAGGGCGCTCCCGTCCAGGCTGCTGCTTGCCGAGGGCAACGACGCCGATGGTAGGCGCCGCGCAGCTGTTCACGATCACCTCCTGCTGATAGGGTGTCTGTGAGGGGATCGGGCGTCGTGGACGCCGTCGACACGCTGGCGATCCTCGCCAACTTCGAGTCAGCAGGTGACGAAACGAAAAGCCCGTAGAGCCCGCGAAGAACGTGATCAAAGTCGGAAGGGAAGGGGGACAGATTGAAGACGCTTGGGCAGGCCTAAATCGGATTGCGTTGCGAGCAGCAGAATTCAGTCCCCACTGGCCCGATCTGATGGGGTTTAGGGTTTCTCTTCCGTGATTGATCGATCAGGTCCTACACCCCTGGAAGCAATCCTCATGTTTCCAATGCATTCGAAGTTCAAATGGAACCTAACACACATGAAGTTTGATTGAGAGTAGTATGGTGTCATCCATCACGATTTCAGGGGTGATAGAGATCATCATTTCTCATTCCTTAAGCTTGCTTGTTTGTAAAGGATAAAGTGATGGTAGATCTACACATTTCTTATAAGATTGCTTTGTCAACAACCTAATCCTCAAAACCTAACATGGTGTAAAAAGGCTGCTTATTTGCATTGGGGATTGGGCAATAATCGGAAATGCTTGATAATTTTCTTAAAAGCTCTGGTGCACTGATCAGCACACCGGCCGCCATGAATAATGCCCCCCCAAATTAACGCTCTCTTGATATTATAAAATGTAATCATGTAGAGCACAATGTAAAAGGAAAAACCTTGCAGAGTCGGATCTTTTCATCCCATAATTTATCAAGATTTGAGAGCTCCTTATCATAAATAAACTAGATATGGTTGAACCATGCATCACTGCCTGTAGGGGCGACCACAGGCGGCCCGCGCCGGCAACCACCCGGCCTTGCGCTCCCTCCCTCTCCTCCACGCTCCCCATCGCGGCCACCGCTCCTCGCGCGGCCAAAAGCGGGCCTCGGCCGCCCGTCGATGGCGCGCGTCCGTCGCGGCGGTGGCCCGCCGTCGGAGGAAACCTGGCGCCGTCACCGCGGATATTCCACGCGTCGGAGCTGTGCGAGTCTGCTGTCTGACTACATCTGGCGTTGCTTCGCGGACCTCTTCCGGCGGCCGCTGCGGATCGGCGGCCGGGACGCCTGGCCGGCAGCGCCGTGGCTTGGCCGGGCGGCGGGGCGGCGAGCCCGTAGCGTTGGTGTGTGCCGCCTGCCAGCGGTCCCGTCTGCGTCGGTTTGTATTTGCCGCCCATGCACAGTGCCGGGAGATCGGCAAAGTGCGGCGTGGGCGATGGCCGATCTGCATCTAGAAGATCGGCATCTGAAGGCGGCCGCCGGCGCGGCACCTGCGTATCCGGAGGCCGGACGTGCAGCGGTCCCCTAGCGCAACAAAGGGAGGATCAAGGGGGCTGATCTACAACTGCGGCCGCCGGGCAGCCGGTCCATCGACCACCAAGCCGCCGCCGGCGAGATCCCAGCGGCCGGCGGGCCGTCTTCAAGAGGCCGTCCCGGCCGTCTCGAATCATGGTCGGACCTCGCGCCCGCCCGGCGCATATTCAATGTCGGCGGAAGCACCTCACGCCGCTCACGAGATAAGGCTGCGGTCGGGGTGCCCAAGGTGGAGGAGTCGAAGGAGAGGATGGGGGTCGGATCCAAAGGCGACTTCTGTCTTCGCCGACATGGCGGCGGCGGCGGCGTTGCTCACACATTCTAACTTGGGTGAGCAACGACCTCTCTTTCGCCAGGGGACAAGTGCTTCTCCAATGGCGATCGTGGCGTCGTGATGTACCACGGCGACCCGTTATCACCGCAGTCGTCGGCATATCCATCGCCGGATCGATCCACATTACAGTTTTTTGGATCAGCGTGGGCGGTTTGCTAGGCTGCGGTGGGGATGTTTGGAAGGCGACATACCCGATTTGTCTTCTCGTCGGCGTTGAGGTGGGGTGTCCATGGATGTCAATTATTCGGCGCTATGGATGCGGTTGATCTTTAGTACACATATCTCCATGTACTAAAGTTTCTTTTTGTTCTTAGATTACGTAATAAGTTTGGGCGTGTGTGGTCGTCCTTGCGAGAGGCTTTGGCTGTGTGCGTTACGCGGAAGGTAGGAATGTAATCCGTTATTAAAAAAAATAAATAAACTAGATATGAAAGCTTACCAGATTCTCGGTATGCTTTTTAGATGGTTCGCGTTATTACAGCGGTGCGAAGCACTAGAACTCTCTCGCCGGACGAATCAATTCTTACTGAAAAGATTGTAAAGACCACTGGCTTAGGCTTCATTGGTAGATGGCGTTGTTCTTATGAGTCACGCGATGGCGGGGCCACACACGAAAATCATAGGGACCCCGACCTCATCACCACACCTCAACACCCGGGTCGACGGAGCGGGAGGATGACCAAAATTGTTTGGTCGTAGGACAAATTTTGAAAAAAAAAAGTTTGGTTGGGCGACAAGCGAATGAAAGTGGAGCCGCCAAACTCTCTTGTGCTTAAGATAATAGAGGGTTGTTCTCACGATATGGCACATGGTGGGCGACGCCTTCGTAAGCTCCCTTTTTGATCACGTGCCCTCGTTAGCTCGTTAAATCTTAAGGTCATGGGATCGAGAGATGGAGACACACAAGAAATAACCTCGACAAATTATTATTAAATTTTTGATGCGGCATGAGAGCAATAAAATTGAGGAGTCGGAAGTGGACAATGGACAATTATGTTCTCACTTTTTTTATGTGTTGGATTGAAATTTAGAATCTTTTGTTGAAAGGTAAAAAAATAAAACTATCCATCCATGTTTATTAAGATAGTTTGTGAGGGGCGTGTGAGCCACCCTTTTGAATCGACTAGGTGACATCTAAATGATCTGAAAAAAATTTAAAGAAAAGAAAAACTAAGAAAAGCCCAAGCCTAGAGCCCACCGAGCACAGAAAGCCCAAGCCTAGAGCCCACCGAGCACCCATTAAGTTGGACCATTAAGTTATAACCTGCCGCTTGTTTCAAAAAAAAAAAAAAAAGTTATAACCTGCCGCCTCTCGCCCCCTCTCCGGCTCTCCGACGAGGCAACAACTGGTGGGCCGCCGCCGCCTTCCGCCGATGCTGCTCTATCAGGTGCCGCCTCTCTCTCTCTCTCTGCCCCTCCGTTGACATTTGCAGCCGGCACCTCTCCTCCGGTCCCTCCCCTGCCGCTTCCCGTCGCCTTCTTCCATGCGGCCCTTGCAGATCTCTCTCCACTCTATGCAGATCGAGAGCTGGCCCAGCCTGCTGCTGCCCCTCTCATCGCCAATTCTGCAGTTGGCCGGTGAGGAAGCTGCCATGGCCATGGGAGCCGATGGTGCGGAGATGGGATTTTGGTCGTGGCGATGGGGACGCCTAGGCGACGACTTGAAAACCATAATATCATACATGGGATCCCATCATACATATATCAAACATATACTCATTTTTTTTTTCTCAAATAATTGGGTATTCCTGGGAATACCCATGCATCCAACTGGATGCGCCCATGCTAGACATAGTGTATACCTAAGTGCACATCCAAAAAATTATAAATCGTCTTATAATTTATAATGGAGGGAGTATTTTTGAATTAGGCCGCTGATAAGTGTGAGGATCATCTTTGTTGTGCAGGATAATGCTTTGGTTCATCTGGCCTTGCATGCGCTGTATGGTGTCGAATCATCGTTAGATGAGATCGAGCTTTCAGCTCTGTTCTCCTCAAATCCAGCTGATAGGACTTCTAACCGCATCACAAATGTGTGGTTACGTTCCTCGAGCACCACATCCGTGGGGAGTATTCTCAAATCTTTACGCTCTTCAGGTCTTGCGGTCTTCTTCCTTCACAAGTTTGTGCACTATTACCTTTTCCAAAGTCGAAGCGAATTGTGCAAGTAAGAAGTTCATGAAGATGAAAATTCTGATGATAAAGACACTGAGCAGCATCAGCCTTACAGTCTAGTAAACCAAGCATTTGCAGCAGCAGTTAATAAGGTCCTCGAGGCTATTTCTGTTCCTTGAATACTTTACCAGAATCAATTAGGCTTAGGCGTTCAGAGGGGCCAATCTGGCATACCTTCAAGATTTCAGATGGAATGAGTTGTAATTCCACTTCAGAAGCCACTCTTCTGGAAATTTATCTACACACTGAGGAGCTAAGAAGGCATATTAAATCTCTTGGAAATATTTGTTTCCCTAAGTTTGCAGGTGTTACATTGTGCCAGGAGGTTTGAATACTGATGCAAATGTGGAGTTTGAGAATTTCCCCACGGGGAACGATTTGCTTTCCTATTTGTATGTCCATCTTAGGTGTAAGACATCATCTTACGATTGAGGTTTTGAACACTTTTATTTATCTAATCATCTAACTTCTAAAAAGGGAAATTCCTAACTCTGTGCTACTGTATGAGTTATACACTTCCTAATGTCTTGTATTCACATGTATTTGTAAAATGTCTTAGATCTACACATGTTAATTAATATATTTCCTTGGGTGTACATTCATACTGTATGCATGTAGGTTCAGTTACTAGGCGCATTGTGTTAAAAAATGTAACCATATAGTCAGGTAGACCTGATTGGCTTTAAGAGTTTTTCTTACTCTGAAGGGCACTCAAGCTCCTATTGCATATGCCCAAAGTGGAGCAGGGTTTTCAAAGGGATTCTACTGAGTGCCTACTTTTATTACTCTGAAGTGCCCCAAGCTCTTATCATTTTGTGATGGTTGGCAAATATATTAGTAGCTATCTCTTTCATTTATAATAAGCAGGAAATACGTTCAATGCTTGTTAGATAGCTCCTCAAAAAATTCGTCATTACAATGAAACTAGATTTGACAGTGCTAGCATAATACATCTCCTTCCTTGGGTGTGAGCCTCCTCCCCAAGATCATACTTTTTGTTGGGTTCTGTATGGTTGTATGTCTGATGTCATCATGCCTTCCTACAAATATGCAATTTCTTAGTTGCTTTTCTGCCAAATTGAGTGATTTTTGTGTGTACTTGATGGCCACAAAATTTTCCTTTCTTTTGCCACAAATATCTTATTGTGATATGTCTTGTTTTCTTGTACATATAACATACTACTAGGTAAGATGTTGAATGGATTTTTTCCCTCATTTATTTCACCTGAATTTTTAGGATGCTGATCAGTTCACTATGGTCTTCTTAAGTATCTTTTCATTCGTTCCTGTGAGCCATACTTTTAACTTCATTAAGTCATGGATTTACCGGCTTCTGTTGATGACCCATATGAGAATTTCTCATTACACAAACTGAAAATAAGGGTGCTCAAGGAGTCTCTTCTGACATAACAGATGAGTTTTCCCTCTTCCTTGAAGGTAAAATGTTACTTTGCTGCGTGAAGCTTCAAGTATAAAAAATCTATGCTTATCTTTTTTCTTCTGTTAATAGAAATATATTGTTACACCAGAAATCGAAATATATTACCAATTGTTCTCTTAAAAACCAGTCCATAATTACTGTTATTTAATTCAGTATACTCGTTTTGAATTCTGTCTAAGGTCATTTATTCATGCTCTGCTGTCAGCAGGGAAGAAATCATGTATCTGCTCCATGTTTTCTAAAGGAGATATGCCATCCTCTTTTTTCGTACTGGGCAGCAGCTTCAAGTGCTCATGAACCTTCTAAAAAGTAAAATTGCAATCTGTCTGCTACTGGGGTGATGCTTATCCCTCTCGTAATACCATTCATATGGAGGGTTCTACCGTGGTTTGAGACACCAATTGAGTCTTCAATGAATTCATTTACGTTCTCAAAGCGTGAAAGCGTGGAGGCAGTAACATGCAAAAGGAATGCTATGTACAAGTCGATGATGGAGAAGCTCCAACATTTTTTTTCTCTAATGTTGAGGTCTAGTTGCATTAACTTAATTACACTCTACTTTTTATCTCCGGCATCTGCTTCTATGATTTTTGCTCTAAGCGAAGCAATAATACTTGCTTTCCCAAAACTGATGCTGATTCTATGTTGGGGGTTGTGTTCTTTCACCTTCTATTCCTCATAACCTTTGCTTCTGTTTGTAAATATGCTGACAAATGGTTATGTTTCAGGTGATTCCTTTTGATACTGCATCAAACTTCCTACATAAAAGGATGGACCTTCTGGATATATCTGTTTCAGATGCTAGGCTGTTCTATGGGGACAGCGGCGCTGCACTACCTTGCAATATGTATGCCTCTGTTTGTGGATTTATTTGTAGTGCACAGATTTTCACAGTTAGTCCTTCCCGCTGGCTCATTTCCTTGTCTCAAAGCGAGGCCTCAAATCCCCCATGCCATTATGTGCACAATTGATGCTGCAAGTCAATCCCTTGCATAGTTGATTTTTTTTTTCCTTCTTATGTTAGTGCTGCAGATGAAAAAATATAATGATGCTTCTTTGAATTCGAAGAATCTTCAGATAAAGAGGATCCTGGGAATCTTCAGAATGCTCTTCTTGTACCTCTATGGATGACACAGAAGTTGAGAGTTCTACAGCTTGTGAAAATTTGTCTAGTTCCATGTTCTCATTATATTGTACAAGCACAGATGAAGCAAAATGCTCCTTGGTAACCAGGAAGCTGCTTTCTTCCCAAGCCAGTTCAGTTCATGACGGAATAAATTATTGCAATCCCTATTGATGAGTGTGAGAAAAGATGAAAGCTTGAGTTGCCAACATGTTCCTATGCACTCACAGAATATTAAGCACACTGCATTGCCTGATGGTTTAGAACTGGATTATCAGTATAGTCAGTTTTCCCCGTTTCACAGGTTTATGAAGAGAACCAGTTGCTCATCTGAAAACATTGATTCAGTTGGGGAGTTCTTATATACTGATCATAAAAGGTCAGTAGAGAAAGTATCACATGGTAATGCCGTTTATCTGTTTACATTCTGAATCAGGGGGCTTACTAAACTATCAAACAGTAAAAACAATGGGAAGTTTGGTAATATAAATCAGCCATGGAGTACCAGTATTCTTTATAATCTCAGTTTGAACCCCATACTGAATAATGCAGCTTGTTACCATATAGAGAGTGATGTGCAACAGAAAAGCAAGAACCAATCACTTGCCAGCTTTGATTTTAAGTCAGTCATGGATCCATGTGAGAGTATATTGTGCAAGGAGCCCATCCTGCCTTGATGAGTCTGTAAATGGAGCAGCAACAACTGTGCATCCCAGTACTCAGCCTTATGAACAGCCTGATTGTTCTACCCAAACTTCTTCAAGCTCATACAAAAGTCAGGCATCCCTTACTTCCTCAGGAGAAATGTCAACAGAGACAGTCTCAGAAAAATGCTTCTGGTGGGGCATTCTGGGAGAGATCATTATTATATACTGATAAGTCAAAGAAGAACCGCTGTGGACTTTGGTTCACAGTTTGATATGCCCGTTGATATAGTTATCGACAAGTGCATTATGCAAGAAGTTTTGCTTCAGTATCCTTTTAGCTTTCTAATCAATAAATTTATAGCTTTGGGTGTTTTCATGATCAATTTGTTATGTTTCATCCTCTCAGTCATTCTACTATGATATGGCTTAGAGTTTTGGCATGTGATACTGTATTTGTATTTGTTATGCAGTTATCTTTAAGGAGACCTGGAACTTTTTTCTTCAGTTCTGTTCTTCAGCATTTCTAGTGCAGATAGTTACAGGTTTTGTTAGCGTGTGAGCTTTAAAAAGCGTGCAGAACATCAGATACTCAATTTTATTGAACACTAAGTTTTGATTTATTATTACTAATTGCTCTTTGTCTAATTTGGCCCAGTTGTCATTTATGAAGTATAAGTAGTATATATACCTACTGTTTTACCATTGGTCGACTGCTTCTGTTAGTGAGAACTTTACATATCAAGCTCTGGATAAATGATACTATAGTTTTATTTATTTATTTATGTAAAAATATTGTCAGTGATTTTTTATCCTAATCACTAACCACTCAAAAGTGCATCTAAGTTTTCTTCCGATTTTACACTTTGTTCCTTAACTATAAAAAGGTATAAATATGTTAGCAGCTTCCACGATGAAGTTGCTTGAGGAGAGTTTTGATCTTTGTACACATCTGCTAGCTCTCTTGGCGGTACCATTTCATGGAAATAGCTGACTGGGCAGATTCTTTTTATTGCTTCAATTTATCATAAGGTAATGTTTTCTAACCTTATTATTTTAGCCATAGCCCATTTGTTTTTGTTAGTTTGTACAAGTCCTCACAAATTTGAACTCTCCCATGCAGAAATGGTCATTTGTTAAATCTGAGCAGAAAAGATCGGAGATCCAAGGGCTCATGGACATGGCTTTGCAGAGATCTTCTTGTGATTCTGATCCTTATAAGGAAAGATTGTTTATATACATGAGGGAGACACCTGTTGATTCTTTTGATACCTCTGCATGTGGTAATAATTTCATCTGGGATGTCTCTACCTGCTATATCTGCAGCTTGTTTACTAAACTTTTATTTCTCAGATTGTTAACTGCCTGATTCTTTACTGCCAGGTCTAGATTTTTCTGGATGATATCTTGTTGGGTTATAAAGCTGAATGGCCAGTGAATATTGTCATTACAGAAGACACACTTAAAATATATGCTGAGATATTCTGTTATCTTCTTCAAGTTAGGTTTGCAGTGTTTTTCACTGGCTGAAGTATGGAATTTCTAAAGGTATCTTTTCTCCATTGATGTTTGATCCACAGCATTTCATTCATTTAGATGTACATGCTATGGTAACCTCGACTTCTGTTATTATTATTATTATTTCCTGTGGACTGAACCAATTTTTAGTGATCAATGTTCATGGAAGTTCCACTGAGCTCAATTTTCTTATCAAGTAGCTACATCAAGAAATTCTTTTGTTCTAGTTCTCATTATAGATCTTGGTAACACAAAAATATTTGACTCTCTTGCTACATTCTTACAGGAGTTGACACAGTTCATCAGTCGCTCCAGCAATAGCAGACCTGATGTGTTGAAGAAATTGAATTTTGTAATGAAAAGTGAGGTACTCATATTGTGAATCTTTCTAAAACTTTGACACCCAATCACCAACCTTATATTCCTGTTATCAGTTTTATGCTGACACTGAAGTGTTAGGAATGAAATACCTTTTCCTAAATTTGTTGATACATTGTTGAATCTTGTTTCTGGAATACCTTTGGAAGCACATTAATACACATAGGCATGTTCATGACATAATAAAGCAGATATAAAGTTCATATCAATTATGCAATTATCCATTCAGTTGCATATGTTGTAATATATATAAATATTTGTTTTGCAATTGCATAAACTATTTTTAGCAAGTAAACAAAGCATACTGAATCTTGCTCATCTTGTTTCTAATTTCTTGTACTGTCCCATGAATAGCAATTTTACCTATAATGAACAGTCATGTGGGTTTATTTTGGTTTCTGGCATTAACTGTCTGTCTTTCTTTTCTGTTGTATGGCTTTTATTTAGGCATAAACTTTATCACTTTCTATCAACACTACAGCAGTATCTCCATTGCCATTTATCTGATATATCGTGGCGCCGTTTTCAACATTCCCTTAAAAATCAGGTATAGTATTTCAATCACTATTCTTGTAAAACTTCACCCTGAGAGGAATTAATATGTTTTGTTAGGCTTCCTATCTTTATTTTTTATGTTCATTGAATACACTTATTAACTTGAACTATGGCTACTAATATTCTGTTATTGCTTAGGTGAGGGATATACTGGATCTGGAGTATGTGCATATGTGTTACATTACTGATGCACTTGACATGTAGTGAGACCTTAAAAAAATTATTTTGTGATTTGCAATACTGGCCATGTACTTAAAGTAAACCGTTTGTTCAAATGATGGGGAACAACAGCAATGTGCTAAACTGGCATTTTTTCTGCTTTATCTCTTATTTTTTGTATTAAGAAGAAAAGGGCAAGAACCCATACAACACACATGCATGCACTCATGTTTCTAAGAGTACATTTGCACCCTAATTGTGATTGGAGTAGTTGGTAAATCAAGCCTAGATACCCTGGCAGCTGGCACTGACTAGACAACTAGGTTGACTACTTTCGGATCACTAGAGCGACTAGTCTTTGGCAGAGATACAAAGAATAACACAAATATACATTAAATATTCCAGAGTAAGTAGCAGTGTAGCACTAGCTTAAGTAGCAATCAAGCATAGCAGCATATGCAGAGCACAATAACTCATTGAGGTCAAGTCGTCCATGCCTAAATGGAGCCACCAGTGGTGATTGGCCATCAAGTAGTCATATGACTGGTGAACTAGTCACTCTAGTCGAGTTGCTGCACCATGTCAATGCACAAACAACTGACTGGTGACTAATTGTGGACTAATCGCCAAGTTGGATGACTTAATAATACTGGATTGGACTGGATGGAGTATGCTTTACAAGCGTGACAATTGTTATGGATTGGTTGATGTGTTTGTTTTAACTTATCATGGCGTATTTGTGTTAGTTAATAACTGGTCATGTTTTTTTCAGATGTTTCTTATCTGATGAGTCAAAACAAGTTGCCATGATAATCAAAAGCATGCTGCAACTGGCTTTGGAGTTACGATTATGCTTCCAGAGTCTTGGTGATACTTGTGATTTATCAGTAAATCAACTAAGTAATCTGCAATACCTTATAAACTTCTCTCAGGTATTCTCTCAGTTTCATACAAGCAATGTAGTTTGGTTTATGCCTTGATTCAGCCTTTCAACTCCAGCATGCAAATTGTAAAGCGTCCAACGATCTGTATATATATGTGTGTGTGTGTGTAGCCTTTCAACTCCAGGATACCATATATGTTCAGAGTGGCTTGCAGTTGGTATCCCTGTTAGTTGATATAAGCCACTGCCCTTAAATGCTGATGACTGATATAGAACTGGCAGTTTGGTCATAGTTATCGACAATGGAATCCCCTTCTGTCATTCTGTGTGAAACTTAACAGTTTGATTTTTTTTTTTAGTCGTGATGATCGCCTTTGTTGATTGTTCACTGTTATCTGCAGCAGTAGTTAGATGATCTCCATTTCCTCCAAATCTCACCTTGCCACAAGCATTATCTGCTAATAGGCTTTTTAATGCCCTTTGGTTACTGTATGCTTTTTCAATGCAGGTGGATGTAATTAGAACAAAGTTAGAGGGCAATATCAAAGATTTGTATATTTTGCATTCAAAATCTTCGAAATATGGGGAGCTTGGCCTTTCCGTTTCTGGGGGTATCTGAACTACAATGAGTATCATTCTATGAAAATCAGTACAGATATGGGTAGCTTCTGTTTTGATAAGGACATCATAAGACTGAACTAAGGTTTGCCTTTATCTTTGGGGATTAGCTCACCTTTTAAACCCGTTGGTGGGATCATTGTGTGTATTTATTTGTTTCATGGTAGTGATGAGGAGGTGCATCACTTTGTTTTGGATCTTCAGGGAATCAGTTCACCTTTTGAGCAACCCATGACATAAATTATTGCTTGTTTGTGCTGGTTTATAGTGCCCCTTACGCATCTGCAAGACGAGATGTACTCACGTACTACATGATTCTGAGTGCTGAGAGTTCTCCTTTTAGATATACACGCTGATTTGATCAAATTGCCCATGTATTGGTTTTGGTGAACTACAGATGTCATATTCTGACATGTCATATTCTTGGGGATGCATGTATGTACCAATGGTGTATCTCAAATTTACAATCAAAATTTGAAATCGCTTGACTTGATTATCGTACGATGCTAATGGTGTTTCTATAGATTTAGGTTAGGAGTGAATGCATGTACTATGTAGTTCTTTGTTGTAATTTTGTATAGCCATGTAATCTTGATTGTTGGCACGTTACACTTGGTAAATGGAAGGTGAATGATTGCTCTCTGGTCTCATTTATTATAGTTCTATGCCTGTACTCCACTGTCCTGAAATATAAACAATTTATTATAGTTCTATGCTTATACTTGTACTCCACTGGCCTGAAATATAAAATTTTTTTCAGCTGCTCAAACTATTCTAAGTTTGACTAAATTTGTAAGAAAAAGAACAATGATATTCGCGATATCAATTGAGCTTCATTAGATACATTGTGAAATTTATTTTCAAAATTATCTATTTGATGTTGTAGATCGTAATACTTCTCTATGAACTTGATCAAACTTAGTGTGGGTTTTGCTTAGTACAATACAACTAAAAATCTCTTGTCATTTCAGGACCAAGGGATACCGCTGCTCGCGCTCAGGTCAACCCGCTAGTACTCTACGAGACTTAGACCATAAGACCAGGTCATGCCGAGCAAGCAACGACATCAAAAAGCTACATCTCTATCTCTGGGAAATCACTCTGATATCGATCACCAAACTGCATTTTCTGTCACCCTATCAAATGCGGTTGTTCCGATTCGCATCGTCTTAGCGTGTCGCATTAGACAAGTCATGTCAATATATCGTCGTCAAATGACCAAACACGGGAACGCTTGCTTAGCTGGGTGCCACTAAACACAATTTCAATTTGTAATGACCAGCGCGCACGGCGTGTTAGGGACAGCCGGATGTCCCTCTCGGATGAACAAGCACAAGCCGCCGCTGTGACGCGCGACCAAGCTCAGGCGTGCACCGCACATGCACAAACCTGTCATCCAATGGAATCCGTTTTCTTCTCTCCCCGATTCCTCAGCTATATATAAAAACAGGCTTTGACAGACACTAGCTAGGCTCCAAAAAGGGCATCCCATGCAGTAGCTTGAAGAATGTGGTATTGGATCATACATCACAGCGAAGTTTACTTATGGTTTCCAGCTACAGCATGAGAAAGAAAGCTTGTCGCCAGATGTGTCATGTATATTTAGTTTTGACTAAGCTATAAATAAAAGGTAGCAAAAAGTGTACAAATGTCCTCTCTGGATCTGTCTGTAATTTTGAATCTGCGTATCGAAGTAAGCAGAGAATATGTGTGTGTTCTTAATTTTATAGTTTTGTTATTACTCATGCTTAAACTGCAACCAAGCTACATGGGACCACGCAATGAATTGATTCAGAGCAGGTACTACACTAGCTTGTATGGTACAAAATTGCTCTGAACTTTAACAACTTTCTTCCCAATCTTTAGATCTGATCATGTAGCTGATAGCACAGCATCATGTACCTAAGCTATAAATAAGCTATCAACCTTTAGAAGGATATAATCTAGCGCACGCCACTGGTGGATTCTGGAGACTAATCTCTTCTTGGGGAATCAAAAATCACATGAAACTGACATACGGACGACTTTGATACGACAGGGATGCTTACAGAATATCGCTAAGATAGCTTGTGGTCGGGGAACTATATGGATATCATGTAAGCGAAAACCAATGTTAATAGCTCTGCTATATCATCATTACCGAATTTGCATAACATATATGATATAACAGTTTTTATCATAAACAGCAAAGGTTTGGCTATTTTCCCTGAAGAAAAGATGAGTTGCTACTTGCTGCAGTGAGCATGCATGAACATGTCTGCACATCCACACGGACCCTTAGAATGAAGCAAAGTTTGGTCGGCTTCGGATAATCAACAAAGCATATTTGTAAAGCAATAACCTTTTGAGTGTAGATGGATAAATCTGCGGCATAACTGTTTGCAGTACTGCTGAAATCAAGTTTACAAGCAATGCTAACTTAGCTATTTCTAAAGAGAAAAATTGCTAGCTTAGCTTGATGAAGTATTCTGGCTCCACTATGGGATCAGTCGTTGAGTTGAAACTTACTAGACAGAGGTCGAATAAACACGGATCATGCAGATTTCTCTGCTACGGTTTCAGAAAGGCCCCAAAATATCAGAAAGAACAGCCCTAGCCTTTGTTCTACTCTCTTTCAGATTAAGAACCATTCAGCATGATCAGAACTCTTACCAAAGCCAATAACGTCTCTGCACCTTTTTTTTTTTCAGAAATCAGAATGAAGAATACATGAGTGATATTGGTTCGGCTCACATCAATCCAAGTCAACGACAGACTCGAAGAAGGACATGAGCGGAGGAAATGCCACGCCATGTCGTCTTCTTCCTCCTCCATCCCTCTGATCCTCCCGGCCGCCGGCCATAGACCTCTGAAACCGTGTGTCTCTGCTGATACTTCGCTAAAGCAGCCATGGCATACTATTTAATAGCGAGGGGTGAAGCCACGTATTAGCGCTAGCTCCGCGGCCTTTCCTCTCTACTACCGGCAAACTACAGTTAAGGCTCCGGGATCTGCCAAAAAAATAACGATCCGGGGACCAATTGGATTGCTGGTTATTATCTAAAAATTTGGATGGCTGGTGCTGCATTTGCTTACTCTATCCCTCTGCGCTGTCTGTACTGGGGTCTAGTCTAGTAGCTGCATTTGGGCTCAAAGGTGCCCTTCACTCCAGTCTCTCCAGCTACGGATGTGGGCGTCTCTGCAGCTTTATAGAGTACAGCTCTATAAATATTAAAGCTGCTAATTTAAAGGGACTCAGTGAATCAGCACATAATCTTAGGGAGATTTTTTAGTTTTAGCTTCCCGTACGTTTATTCAATGTTCCTGGATGGAAGAAACAACTTCTGGAAGTCGTCTGCTTGACTGCCTGTACATGGCCTCACATCATCTTTCGACATCCCACCAACAGCTGATATTTGTTAGAAGATTTGATTTGTTTTCTTTCCCTAATGGGCGATGTGGTAGTAAGTACTCTCATGAGAGGTTCACATGAGCTGATCGATTTCACATTATTCAGCGTTCATATATGTACCTAAACACCAACTGCCATCGCTATTCTGTGCTTCTTTCTGCACTCTGGAGCTACCAAGTGGCGTTCCTAATTATGTGACAGATCTCTTGCCGCTCCCTCCGCTATCTTGCTCACGGGACGTCGTAGGTAATGCATGCGGACATGAGCAATGGACAGATTCAGATAGCAATGTCCACATGGATGAGAATTTGGATGGTGGTCCTTTTGCAAGGGACGACCAATTGCTAGGTGATTCACATCATACTTGTACTCAAAACCCTGCGGTGATCAGTGCCGAGCTGCCGATGACAGCATGATGAGTATTATTAGAAAAAGAGGAAAATGCAATCTCGTTCACTGGACATACGAGTGCCACGCGACAAAACTGGGCAGGGGAATCAGCAAGAATCCTGGGACAAACACCCATATGCTTTATACTAATGTTACATATATAGCAACCATCGTTAGTTAGAGTAGAGATCGAGAAGCTGCGATTCGAGGACAGAAGCCTGCAAACGTCGTTGCGTTTATCCGCTGGTCTTCCGGCCAATCCGAGCCTGCCCTTTGCCCTTTGGGAATAGAAATTCACGCGGCTGGATGCGCTTCAGTCACCCGATCTTCCCATTGACCTGAATGAACTGCTCCTGTTCACGTGCGGCCAGTACGCAGAGTCAGACGATCGATGATGCATATGGCCAATGCCAATGGCCCTCGCTCAGTGGAAATCGTTTGCCACTTTGGTGACAAGGAAGAAGAAAAGAACCAGTCATCATTGTCCTAATTCCTATTTGCTCCATCCTTAATTTTATTTTGAGTACCCAACTGGCAGGTCCCAACTGCCCTCGCCGTTCACGAGGATGGATTAAGAACCAGTCACGAGTACGAGTAGTCCTTTTGAGTTTTATTAGATTCTGGATAGGTACGAATTGTTTTTTAGCATCTATCTCCAATACTTAATAAAAAAAATTTCCGGGCCGTCTCCCCTATCTTTGGTTCCACCTTCTCTGTCTACATTATATAAAGGGGCCTTGACCTCCTCCCGTTCTTTATGAAGTCCCTATGGCAATCATACAGGATTTCTGTAAAACACTCGAAACCTGCTAATTAGCGGGGAAAACTCCGACTTGGACGGTTTAGGGGAAGGTGCATTGCACATCTCGAGAACCTTCTAGAACTCTATGTGTCCCTAACTACGCTGGGACTTCTAATATGACTAGGACTCCTACTTGAGTTACAATAGGAATATGACTAGAACACTACTATGTCTAACATGTCCACTTGGGAATAGTCTCCGAGACTCCCATTTACAGCCTCATGAAGTCTTGATTAGAATAGAAAATTAGAGACAATGGGTCCACCCAAAATTTAGATTACGACCCTCTCCCTACCCACTCCACCCATCCGGCCCAGGAAGTTTCACGCCTAAAATTTTTTGTCGGCCTTGCATTGGCTTCCATGTAGTATTTTGTCGCTGATTTATCGTATTAGATGCGTACGAGATGTCATCGCTGGTTATCTGTAATAAACTAAGCGAGGTTGCATCACGGTCTGAAGAGAAAAGCTAGCTCTGCATGCGCCTTTTTTTTCCCAAGCGGTCCGGGTTTTCTTTGCCCGGGGATCATTAATGCGTATAGAATATGGAATAGATACTTCCTTGGGTGTAGATTTAAGAGCTCTAAATCCGGGGAAAAAACTCTCCACAAAAACTCGCCATATACATATATACGATTTCTTGTCAATACCAAGCAGGTCTAGCGGAGGCAAATAAAACTCTCCACATACATATATATCGATTCATCAATCCTGGCTGCCTGCCAATCCAATCAGGTAGGCGAGGGCAAGTACCGCGTCGCCGAGGCTCAGGCAAATGACGCTAAGACCTTTAGCGAGGAAGCTGAATGCCACCGGGTCAAGGCGCTCAGCGTGCGACGCCGCCGACCTCAAAAGCTTCGCCATCTTCGACATCTACAGCGGCTCTGCGCAAACTTCGCACAAGACCGGCGGCTTATGGTACATAAATGCGTGTTCAATAATGCCGTGTCGAACATGTCATAGTGGTATGAGCGGCGAGCATATATATGCATATGATCATTGATATTGTCGGCGTTGTGGTTTATGTAGGCTTTAACTGGCGACAGCGAGGGAGGGCGTCTTGCGGATGGGGGCGGCCAAGGCGATGGTAATACTGTGCAGCCCGGCAGCGGTCGGAAGGGCGTCTTTGAAAGCATAGCAGCTATGTCACGGCCGTTCTGATGCGCATAAGTACTTTGGGAGGTAATGAAATTATTCAATGTTTAAGCCCCATGATTGTGTTTGTATCGTGGTATGTCAAGTATATATTCTTTAGATTTTGAATTTAGGATTCCCTTGAGGTGCAACACACATGTTTAGTATGACACTTTGAAATTTCTAAAAATTAAAAGAAATTGCAATAACGGGTGGGCTTCCGTAGCGATGTCGATACGCATCTCTTATCTTTGGCTGCGGGCCCGCGGCCGCTTGCTAGGATGGCGCGAGGTGGAGCTCGACCATGAGAGCTAGCCCTAACGGCAGCGCCCGAGACTTGAATCTCGGAGAAGATGGCTTGAGCCTTGGGCTGCAACGACGACTGGAGTTAGAAAGACGATGGAGCTTGATATGTATAATTTTTTCCCAAAGAACGACCCGAGGCCAAATTCAACTAATATATATATATAAATAAAAAACGTCGTTAGTATGGTCCAATGGCTGCCCCTACTCTATGTATCTATGCCTTGAAAGGCTCGTGTTGTTAACCTGTCTTGGCCGGCAGTGTACAAACGCATGTGAGGTGGTATTCTTCTGTGTAGGCTTGATACTATATACAACCAGTGGTCTATTATAAAACGAACTGGTACCTAGATTTCTAGATTGTGGATGTGCACCTATACAGCCTTTTTTTCTCTCGAATTACCAGACGCGGACCGGGAGGTTGACCTCAATTATATGTTTTCTTGGGGAAGCAACCTTGCCATCGAAAGGGCTTGTTGACAAGACAACTTGTAAAAAGTCACTTGTGATGAATGGAGAGTAAGCCGTATCCGATTGCTCGATGAAACAGCTGACTTAAAGGCTGTAGAACCGCGAAGATGATGCAAAGGCCGCAGGGAACTACGGAAACCTATGTCCCTAGCAGGGGGACTATGCGAAGGGCGCGAGTGCTATGGAGATCGATGGTAGGCTGACTAGTCGAAAGCTGGCCGTTGGGCCACTTCTTGGGCCGAAATGGAAGGATCGTCTATGGCCCTCTCGCGAAGGGGAAACGATTTAGGTGTCCCCGAGATGACATATTATGTGGCTGTTGTTCCGGCATACTCCATAGATGGTATTAGAAGTGGTTTGGGAAATGACGTCACGGTCTTGTTCGCCTAAACATAAGCTTTGGCCTATTTTATTCTTTAGAAAATATGCAGGTGCGTTGCTACGGGTGAATAATAAATTTTTATTTCATAATACTTTTATCCAATGAACCTTTGTAAATTATTTATCTGAGTTAGCCTATATAGGAGCCAAACACGAGCACGGTCTCGATTTCACGTTTGGATCATTTAACACCACGGAAAGAACTAGCTGGGAGTATAGCATAACTGGGCCTAGGGCTTAAAAATAGCCTTCTGGGCTCTTCTCCTGCCGGCTTAGTAGTACTATCCAACAACATTGCTAGCTAGGTAGAGGCGAGAAAATAGCCTTCAGGCTCTTCTCGCCCGTCTTAGTAGTACTATCCAACGGTGAGCTAGCTTTTAAAGGCGAACAAAAATGAGTTATTTACAAACCTAGGCCATTCAGCTCGTCACGAGCGCACAAACTAAAAATTTCATATTATACTATAAAGGATATCACAAATTGTACTACATAAAAATATCATATATGTGTTATGGAATGTAGAAAAGAAAAGTAAAAAAGGAAAAAAAAAAAAATAGAAGAAAATAAAAATAAGGATAAAATATAAAAGTAAAATAAAATAAAACAACACAGAATAAGAAAAAAACACAAAAGAAAAGAAAAAAAATTCACCCACGCATTGCAGGCAACAAAACTGAGTCATGCTCATACATACAAGTTGAGCCCAGGCCACATGCATGGGTGCGTAAAGACGCACGTGCAAAGCGCCCTGCGTGCGCCGGCGAAAAAACATTTTCAAGCAGCTAGTGCGTTGTATGGGCTGGAAGCAGACTTCGATCCAATTACTACGTTAGAGTCCCAGTACAGTACGGAAGAAAATACAGAGTATGGCAAATCAGTAACAAACTCATATTTGCAGCGGACGGATAGGGTAAGGGGGGACAAAAGCATTGAATGAAATTTACCTCTTTTATTAGTAGGTATAGATAAAAATATTTATGGAGATGTATACTTTTATTAAAGTATTTTTAAAGACAAATCTCTTTCATTATAATTTTTTCGTTTACAAACTCGGCAATTTAAAAATTATTGATGATTTATATTAGATGTTTTGATCCAAACTCATTCAAAAGCCACTTGTCTACCAAAACCTAGGAGTATATGCGTAGTTTCAAGAGCATTTTATACCACCAAAAGATTGTAATTACACCTTATCAAAGGGGAGCCCTGCCCCTAAGAGAAAAGAGAGCAATTCAACTTCAAGTGGCATGAAACTCTAATTATTATCTCGGTATTCGTGCCAATTTTAGTCAAAGGCCTTTGCCCTCAAATGAAGCCTTCGACCGCAGCGAGCTCCCCCTGTATCCTAACCTGTATCCCGGAAATTGATTCCCAACATGTTCCTTTTTTTCTTTTTTTTGTTTCCTCGAAAATTACCTAGAGGTCCTAGACACTGCAGGAAGGGAAGGAAGGTTGTCTTTTTTCTTTTTTTTTTTTTTTTTCGTTCGCTGACTGAATTTTTTATTTTTTATGAAACGTTCGCTGACTGATTGGCGACACCAGAATCTAAAACCATTTCTTTTTTTTTTTTTTAGTATTGGCAGATTTTTTGCGGGGATTTAATATTGCCAAGATTAAACCGGTCTTGTACAGAGCTTGGCAAGCCTGGAAAGCCCATTGGACCAGGAAAACCTAACAAGAGTCGAACACGAAGAGCACGTTGGTACAGGAACGGCCCAACAAAAGCACTGGTCCGTATCAGCAGCAAACGGGACGGTACCAGGTTTTCCCACACGCCACCGTACTTCCGAGGAATTTCCACTTCCGATTTCGCCGTCGAGTTCGCGAAAACCTGATCACAACCGCGCGGCGCTGGCAGAACCCTCAGATCCCCACCCGACCCTCCTCGTCGAGATGGCAGACGCCTCCAAAGCCAGCCACCCCACGGCGACGAGCACCGTTCGGGAGGCGACCTCGGCCGCAACTACACGCCGTACCAGACGGAGGAGGGCCTCAGCGTCCTCGCCCCGCGCGCTCACCCGACATGCCGACCTCGCCGGAGCTGCTGTTCCACGAGGGCGGCGCGAAGGGGCCACACCCGGGGCGAGAACCTCACCCAGTACACCGGCTGCGGCTACCTCGCCGGCTGCGCGTCGGGGCGGCCGTGGGGCTGCGCCGCGCCGCGGAGTCCCAGCGCGGCGAAAGCCGCCCTTCCGCGCGCCAGCCGCGCGCTCACCCAGTGCGGCGCCGTCGGCCGCGCGTACGGGATCCGGCTCGGCATCATCGGCCTGGCCTGCTCTTCGCGGGGTCGAAGTGGCGCGGCCGGGCTCCGCGGCACGCCCACGACTGGAAGAACACCGTCGCCGCGGGGATGGGGGCCGGATTGCTCTATCGGGCGGGGGCCCCGGTCCGCGGTCGCGGTCGTGGTTGCGTCGCCAGGAGGATCATTGCCGGCGCAGCCCGTCGCGGGGAATCAAGTTCTCGAGAGATACGTGCCTGATCTGGCTTTATAAACCAGAGTGCTTAGCAGAATAGTTGGTTTCAATCTAGCGATTTCAGGCTAGTAGTAATAGTTAGGTTAGTTATAATGTACACGTATGGAATCTGTACAAATTTCAATTATTAGGTTAGTTATAAGGTACTCGTGTGGAATATGTACAAATTTTCAAGCTTTATTGCTGTTGATTGAATATTACTCGGGGAGTGCAATCCTGCAATGTCTTGAATTAGGGTTGCTTGGTTTCTTTGCTCAGGCAATTGCCCAGCCTAGCCTAAACTAGGCAAGGATATCTGCTTGTTACACACAAAAACTTCTATGCCGGGCCGAGAAAATTAGACAAGCCAGATTATTGTTGGCTATTAATGCTGCACAATTGTAGCAGTGTTTGTCTACCATGTCTGCTACAGCAAGGACATATGCAATATTGGAATTGGATATCCCTGTTATTCCTCGTTCAGTAAATCAACTGACAATTCTTGATGTGGCAATTCTAGTTTTATTCATATTTTAGGCAGTCATGTACATGGTCAAATTAAGACTTGCTTAATATTTGATTGTTAAATTGCATAAGTACAGGTTCTATGAAGCTTGAAATTTGTTATTATGCCCTGCTTGTTACATTATCTGTCAGTGTTGATATTTGTTTGATCCGACTATTCTTCAATATATGGGCATATATATTGCAATTGCAGCCTCTTTCTCCAGGACCCTGGTAAACTCATTTTATTCAAAAGTATTTGTTTTTACTTTGTTGTAGTATTGCCATGATGTCTACCTAGATTTTGATTTTGAAGCTGGTGGTGTAGTATATATGAGACCGCACCGAAAAGAAAAACATGATGGTTGTTGCCTGCCTCTTAGAATATTTGCTAATTGTTTCTCTATTTTAACCCTTGTTAGAGACTGACAGAATGAACTATAACTTCAAATCTGGATGAATCAAGCATTTTTTCAGGGGCTGACCACAAGAGCAATACTAATAATTCATTGGGATGTTTTCTTGTTTATTTATTTATTTATTAGATTTTTATAAACAGCAGCTACTACATGCTATCTTTTTGTCATATGTAATACTGTTTTTCCAAAGTGCAGATTCACACCATCTGATGTTGTTTTGTGATTGGAAAATTGAATGATCTAAGAAAAGATGTAGGTGGCGTGTGAATGATGCAGCCCTGGGCTAATTCTTTTGTTGAAACAACTCTCTTAGGTATGCGTGCTTAGGCTAGGCTCAACTCAATCTTGAGGACTATCAATTGTTGATTAGGCGACAAGCGTCCTGTCTACACCAGCAGGTTGATGATAGCAATTATTTGTAGCCCTGTTTGTAAATGCAAACCGATGAAGTTGAAGGCTTTGAAGCAAGGAGGGTTTTACAGAAGTTGATACTGTTACAGTTGCAATATTGGAGTTGGATATCACTGTTATTCCTCGTTCTGTAAATCAACTGAAAAGGCATTTTTCTTGATGTGGCAATTCTAGTTTTATTCTTATTCTATACATAGTTCATACATGGTCAATGGGTAAGGCATACTTAATATTCAATTGTTAAATTGGATGGTACAGGTTCTATGAAGCTTGAAATTTGTTATTATGCCCTGCTTCTTGCATTATCTGCCAGTGTTAGATATTTGCTTGATCCAACTATTATTCAATATATGGGTATATATATTGCAATTGCACCATCTTTCTCCTGGTAAACTCATTTTGTTCAAAAAATATTTGTTTACTTTTGTTTGTGTGCCATGATGTCTTCTGATTAGCTAGTTGCTACCTAGATTTTGATTTGATGCTGACCACACCAAAGAACCAGATGGTTGTTGCCTGCCTCTCCAGAATTTTTGCTAATTATTTCTTTTATTTAACCCTTGTCAGAAACTCTCACAGAATGACCTATAACGTCAAATCTAGATGAATCAAAGCATTTTTGTAGTGCTGACCACAGTCAGAGTAACATTAACTATTGAAAAAATATTTGTCAGTGTACTGCTGCCCTTCTTTCAATCTGCTGTTAGTTACATACAACTTTTTCTACTTTCTGCCTACACATAAATCCACCACACTGTATCTTTTGGTGTACAAAAAGTCGTTGAGATTTTGTTGAACTCTGTGCAGCCAATAATTCATTGGGATATTTTTTCTTGTTTATTTATTAGATTTTATAAACAGCAGCTACTACATGCTATTTTTTTGAAGTGTGATACTGTTCTCCAAAAGTGCAGATTCACACCATCTGATGTTGTTTTTAGAGTTTAACCATCTGATGTTGTTTTGTGATTGGAAAATTGAATGATCTAAAGAAAAGATGTAGGTGGCGTGTGAATGATCACAGCCCTGAGGCTAATTCTTTTGTTGAAACAACTCTCTTAGGTACACCGTGCTTGGGCAGACTCAACTCAATGCGGGATTAATAAATTGTTGATTAGGCTCAACTCAATGCGGGGACTATCAATTGTTGATTAGACAACGGCGTCCTGTCTACACCAGCAGGTTGATGATAGCAATTATTTGAAGCTCTGTTTGTAAAATGCAACGGATGAAATTGAAGGCTTTGAAGCAAGGAGGGTTTAACAGGGGGTTGATACTGATACGCAGTTACAGTTGCAGGCTGTTAAGGCCTCTGGCATAGGAGGGCCGCCCACGGATGTCGCATTTCGTCGGACCCTCACGCCCACGGGCCTTGTCTCTAATACTGGCGGTGAGCCGGTGACCTTTTGCTCAAAAAGAAAAAAAGAAAGGGTACTCGGTGGTGGAGTTGCTTTGTTTTCAGGTTCTGCTGCTATTACGTGCTTACAGGCAGTTACAGCTTTAAAATCACTGCTCATTGGTCAAGAAACTGGAAAGAACCTAAACTGCAGGATTGAGAAGGGATTGATTTGTTTTTCAGGTTCTGCTGCTGTTATATGGTTATAGGCAGTTATAGCTTTAAAATCACTGCTCTCATTGAATTCAAGAAACTGAAGAACCTAAACTGCAGGATTGAGAAAACTCCATTCGACAAAACAACAAATACCATTGCTGAACTAACTGCAGGGCTCTGAATTCCCTGCCAACCTATTATGATGAGAACTGATGGAAGTTTGGTCAGAGCGGACATGGCGTTTTTGCTGTTTGCACACAATGCTTCCGCTCTAAAATTCCATGGCACACGAAGCCACGGCGCAGCGAGGGGCCGGCGCTACAGCAGCATTTGCACTGCAGGCTTTTCCGTTGAGGGCTTGTCTAATCAAGCGGAATGAGTTGGTAATCGATGCAGGATTAACGAGAAACAGGAGGGCACAGGTATGATTTGCTCTTCCACTATGGCCACTTGACAGCGAGACAGATCCTGTGGCAAGGTCAGGTGCCAGTTCTTGGCGCCTAGCTCCTCGTCACCTTTTCAGTGCCCTTCAAATGTCAAAGCTCAGAAAGCTTGTGGGGTTTGATCTGATCATGGCCTGGCCACTGTTGCGCCCGCAACTTCTCGAGCCACTGTTTCCACCATGCATAATTGCCGGTTCACAAAGCATGGCATGATGTTGAATTGTTGACGCCCAAGGGGCCGCAGCAGGCTGTGTGGTGCTCGATGGCTTCTGCTCCGTGCGACGTGCTTCCCCCTCTGCGACGCTGCGAGCCTACTGCCAAGCTCATCATGGTAATAATTTGTACTGCTACTCGTGCTGCACAAAATTGACAATCTTAGCAACTTTGTTGGAGATTTTTCTTTTTTGTTAGCCTATTGCAAAAAAATCCCATCTTTATTCCTTTTTTTTACTAAAGATTCATGGAGTACAGCTCCTTTTCAATTCCATGCATTCTCTGGGCCCGGAATGAAATGCTGTTGCAATGGGTCAATTTTTGTCTACTCTTTGACTAGGAAATCAGTGGTCCATCTGACAGAAGCTTGCTCTTCTTGCTCCCCCCTTTTGGAGCACCTTTTCCTCTTACTCCTACTGCACACGGTTGCTCAGAATCACGCGGTGGGCGCGCCGGAGGTACAGTACATGTCTTGACTGCTTCATCCTCAACCTCAATCATGCTGCTGGAGCACCTTTAAGGTACTCTAGCTGCTGGTTGCTTCTCACTCTGATCTTGCAAGAAAATTGACAGGGCGAAAAGAATGGGATGTTGTCTAAAGCATCCAATGGTGAATGCATACGTTTATTCCTTTCATTTCATCCTATTTGCTTGAGCATGCTTTGTTCTACTCTAGGAACGATCATGACATTTCAGATAGAGGCCTGGATTTCGAGGATGCTATGCAGCGTGCTCTGTCTGTACCTCACCGTGGAGGTTGGAGGCTCCCCGGCGAGCACAACAGGGGCTGTTGCATCGAAAAAGTCCTATCACCTCTGTATATATTCTTTTTGTTGTATTCAGTCGGAAAAAAAAAAACTTTGTTGCTCAAAGGGAGAAATGCAGTAGCGATTTTTGGGGAAAACAGAATCTCCTCAGTTGAGGATATATTCTTTCTTTGCAGCTGCAGTGGACCAGGAGCTGTCGATGTCAGCAGTAGTGAGTACTATACTACTGTACTCCACTACGGAACAACATTAGCAGTTGCACTCTACCACCTACGTTTGCCTTTTCTGATTTGTACTCCATGGAATGGGAATAAAAAGCGTATCCCTTTCCAGTTTATTGGACTTTGGCTAGTTCTTGATCCCTCACTACTACTAGGAGAGTGAAAACCACAAACCAAGTGTTGCTCAAGTTCTTGATCTACTACTCCTAGAAAGCCAGTCATCTTTGATGCTCAAAGCCTGTCAAACAAAAAGGAGGCAAAGATGGTTGGGGGCAAGAATCTCACTTTTTCCTGTTGTTTTGGTGCTCAAGCCTGAAGCTGAAAGCAACAGTACGGCAATGCCACAATGGTACAACTCAGCCTGCCCGGTGACTTTTGCCACTCTCACACATACCAGTTGTGAGCCAATAGAGGTAACATCATACTAGCTTAGCTAAGGCAAGTAACATGCTATGGTTTGATTCTAGGTCATCATCCTACTACCAATCCTGGCAGGACATACCAATAAACTTCTAACACGGCCATGATGCCGCTGTGGAACATCCAAAAACAAACGTGGCGGGATCGCCAACGCGAGCAGCCGTGGCTCACGCGGGGTCGACCGACGTGCCATGAATCCAGAAGTGGCCGGAGTGATAGGATCCACAGATGGATGCGGAAAAGCTCCAGGCTAACACCCGGGCCAAACAAAGCAGCCTGAACGGCCGGAGCAACGCTGCTGAGCTTCTCCTAGCCGTGGCGACCCCGTGAGGATGCAGCCGCTCTCGGCACTTGGTGAGGAGGTTGTTACGGCACGGGCGCATTTTGGGTCCAGAGCAAGGGACAGCGAGAGTGAGCACTGCTCAGATGGCTCGTCCTTCGCTGCAATGCTGAAGCTGCTTGAAGAGGGAGCATCCGTTTCCGTCCTCTTTTGTTGAGGCATCCTGCTGAATCAGCGCAGAACCAAGATGGCGTGCTTCTGGTCGGCTTATCTGCTAACGAAATTAAAAATTACAGTTATATACTACATAAACTGATGGAAAGTACAGTATTATTGCATAAAAGTACAAGTACCTGAGTAAACTTCCTGTAGAACGGGTGGCATGTACTTATCACACCATACGCAAGATTTTACCGTGTTGGAACTCTTTTTCCCTTTGCACTGTCCTATATCCTATCTATGATCTATCCACTAGATCGCCAGGATCCCGGCAAGGGGTGGTACAGCTTCGCAGTTTTCAGAAATTTTTCAGTCAGAGCGAAGCTATAATGAGTAAATTCTATCTGCGGCGGCGCTACCATCATCGTGAGAACTACTGGTGCAATGCTAGGCATGGGATCTGAACACTGCAGAAAACCACTGCAACATGCCGCTGCAGTAAGGTGAGAAGTAAATGCCTGAACCAATGCTATGATCAAGAGACAGATTTCAAGAGCAGGTTTTGCCAGTCATCTTGCTAGTATGCCGATGCTTGTACTATGGACATACAGTACAGCATACTACTTCTTGTGTACTCCGTATCTTCTACAAAACATGAGCCAAATAGATATACGGCAGTCCTGCAGTAGGATCTGGGATTTGCATGTGTGCATGCATTGGTTTATCTGAGATGTGCACAGATTACTTAGTACCAGTACTTTGGGGGTATTAGATTTTGTTGGCTGATTATACTTCAAGGTGAAAGTGTGGGCCCCACAGGTAAAACACACTTTTATGAAAAAAAAATTGCCAGAAAATAACTTTTTGCAAAAATATGAAAAATAAAAAGACATTGCAAGATAGGAGAGGATGAAAAGGGTTAGGGGTGTGAAAGCAAAGCCGGTTAAGACAAGGAAAGATTAATCTTCTTTTTGATAAACCTTTTTGGCAATATCTTTTTTCTACCATAACTTTAAAAGTTTTTCAGCTGGATATGTACCTTAAAGGGGTCAGGATTCTTGCACCAAACATCCCATGGCTTGAGGTTGAAGGCCCAGCAGCAGTCGTCGCAGCAGCAGCATCCCTCCCTTCTGCCATCTGGATGAGTCCCTCCTCCTTATTCTCCTGCCCATGGCTATGGCTTTATGTAATCATCGATGCAGTACAGGCTCCCAGCAACGGCTGCAGTAGTCCTCGCATCACTGATTCCATGGCTTCCCGCATGTCTTCGTACCCCCATCTGGGCCCTGTTCATGCGTCCAAAGAGTAGACGACCAAGACCGCCATGAGCATGAAAAAAGGGATAAAATGGACAGACGCCATGGGAAAAAGGCGCTTTTGTTTGGATTTGCGTCAAGATTAGGGGCCTTGAAAAGCTTGTCTTTCTTAAACTCCGAACACGTTTCATTCAAAGAAGAGGGAGGGGAAAAGGTGTTTGCAGGCCAAACCTTTTCAGAGGTGGTGGGCACAAGAACTCCTCCTTGGGGACCTCCTTGCCTGCCATGCTCATCACCGGGCATGAGTACCTCCTTTGCAGCAGCTGGGTTTGCATCCCTGGGCCTGGTGGGATCGATGGTGCCATGAACGAAAGGTGTTTGGCTTTCCATTAGCAAAATCTATCTAAAGTGTGTGCAGTATAGTATACTTGGCTTTCCCCAACAAAGACGCTTGCAAGGTGTTTTACTCATGACACATGAAAAAAGGGAATCTGGGGTCGCTAGGAGAAGTTGGGTGCGTGAGCATGTGGAGAACTGAGCTAAAGAGAAGAGTCACACAAACCGCAAGGCAATGTGATATCTCATTTTTTAGAAAGAAATTGTATATAAAAATATTTTTGGAATGTTCAGTTTACTGTTGCAAGACATTTGTTGGTTCCTGACACTGAATAAAATAATTCAGCTATGTAAACTGCACGGCGTTGACATGTAAATAAAATAAAAAAAAAAAATAAAACTAAGAAACAAAAGCGAGGGCTCATTTCATCTCTACCTTTTTCCTGCGCCATGCCATCGCAGCTCTGTACATCTGTTCATCAGAAAAGCAAATGGAGGAATCAGAGCTCGGAAGCAATGGGTGCTCCAACGGAAAAAACAAACACAAACACCGATTGCCTGCAGGTGCGAAGGGATGGATCATGGATGAAGATGAGAACTGACCTGAAGATGGCTCTTGATGACATGAGATATGGTGAGCCCTTTGGACGCCCATGAACTGCAGAATGAGCTTTCGGCGTAGCTCTCTGCAATTTACACCGCCAACAAGAAAGCAATTAGCTGCTAGGCTGATGACGCTAGTGAAAAGTAGCAGGAAGACAGACAAGCACAAAACACAAACCAATCTTTTCCTGCCCCCAAAGAAAGAACACAAGCACCACATTAGAACCGACAGGCAACAAAAAGACTGAATAATTCTACTGAATCTCCCAAGGGAAATGTTATTAAAGAGCATAAAAAATACTCGAGGGCAAGATTACAACATGGGAGGGCAGCAAATATATCTAGATGAAGGAAGAAGCGGAGGATGATGGAGAACGTACTGTGTTGGTCGCCGAGGGAGTCTATGGCCTGCAGGAAGCTGCGGTGGAGGTCGGCGCTCCACCTCATCCTGGGCCTGGACCGGACGTACCGCTCACTACAGCGCCATTCCCGCCGCTGTTAAAGGTGCTACCGCCGTCGCCGCTGCCGCCCATGTCTTGGATCGCCAGCAACGACGACGGGTCCTCACCTCCTGGATGATATGGAGCTCTCTAGCAGCTGGGCTCCTAGCTAGACGCCGCGCGCACGCATAGTGGTAGAGGAAAGAACCAAACTTCCCCTTTGTTCCTCTTCCCGGCTCCCAGTCCGCAGCCTACTACTACCTTCCCCTTATATTTGTGAACCTGCCCAGAGCTGTTAAGCTGCACACCGGCAAGCAGGCTGTCGCTCCTCTCTCCCTCTCTCTCACTCACACACACACACACACACACACACACACAGCTGAAGATGTTTTTTTTAATGCTGAGATGCAAGATTTGTTGCGGATGAGAGAAAGGCCAAAGCAAGCTGCAGCTGCAGGTGCCTCTTCCTCCTCGCAGCGCCTCTACACCGTATCTCTCCTCAAAAGTAGCGAGGCGAGAGGTGGTGGGAGGGCGGCGCAGGTTTATACAAGCTGCTGGACGCTCGGCCCTTCCGTCAGTTGC
>JADLZK010007176.1:0-30786 GCA_015847255.1 Hyparrhenia diplandra
ATTCCTCAATTCTGAACTACTTCCTCCGTTTCGACTTAGCCAAGTCGCTTTGACTTTTGGTACATCCATTTAGCTGTAGTATCTAGATACAATAATATGCTGGATACACTTAACCATGAACGAACACTCAGCATAGCTGCTGGAAAAACGAGAGAATACTATTTTGTGATACGTGCCTACGTGGTTAGTAGCCAGTCTCACGAGGCGCCTATTACGAGGTGAGCGCTGGCACATAATATTAGGGCCTTGCTAATTTCTGGGTGGTGAAATTTTCAAATACATTCGACCGGCGTAGCTACTTACGTTGTTTCCATTTCCGAGCATCCAGCATCGCTCCCGATGCCCGGCATTTCAAATGCCGGAGTAGTGAGAAAATATTGTTAATTATAACTTATTTTCTTCATAGATGAATACACAAGCATGCTTACTTGACTACGGCCAAGTACTACTACTATCTTGTCTTACGAAAATTTTCCCACTAAGCGAGTTGCTAAACTACGGTTTGTTTATATTTATATTCTTGAACTTCTGCGCTTCTCAGTTTGGAAACGTTGTCGCTTTTGACTTTTTGGGTACATCCATTTAGCTATGTACCTAGATACAATATGAGCACGGATACATAGCTTGGAATGGACGAACAAAGTCAAAGCGGCTAATTTGAAACGGAGGGAGTCTATTTTTGTGATGCATTGCCTACGTGGTTGTGGCGGAGATGATGGCGCCTATTACGATTGAACTATATAATATTAGGGCCTTACTAATTTCCGGGTGGCGAAAGTTTCAAATACGTTCGGCGGCGTAGCTCCCTTCATTGATTTCGAGCATCAACGCATCATCCGGTGTCGCGTTTTTCGTGCGCCCGGTAGTGAAGGGAAAGGTGTTGGTCTGGCGCTTATTTTCTTCATAGATGAATACACAAGCTTGAGGGCTCTTGGCTTGCTCTCGTAAGTACTACTACTATCTTGTGTTACAAAATTTTTCCCACCGAAGCAGCATTTGCTTTAAACTACGATTTGTTTGCCATTCATATTCTGAACGCTCCGTTTCGGTTTTAAGTCGCTTTGACTTTTTGGTACATCCATTTAGCTATGTATCTAGGCCACAAGCAACTTTATGCACTGAATACATAGCAAAATGGAGCGAAAGTCAAACGCTGGGAGCGTTGGGGGGGTCTGTTTGTGATGCGATACTCGTAGATTTTGTGATTCACTCCGCGGACTGCCTATTACGAGAATTGAGGCGTATGAGTATTGGGGCCTTGCTAATTTCTAGGTGGCCCGAAAGTTTCAAATTTGTTGAGGCGGCGGTAGCTGCCGGTGATTTCCGGGCATCAACGCATCATCACGGTGTCGTGTAATTTTTTTATTTGCCCGAGTAGTGAGGAAGGTGTTGAATGTTTGCTTGTACACCTTTCACAAATGAATACACAGCTTGAGGCTGCTTGATGCATCGAGGAAGTACTACTACTGCTCTTGTCTTTGAAATTTTCCCACTAAACTGATGTTGCTAAACTACGGGTTTGTTTATATTCCTATTCTGAACTACTTCCTCGTTTCGGGTTTTTTTGTAAGTCGCTTTTGACTTTTTCGGTACATCCATTTAGCTATGTATCTAGATACAATAATATGCCTTGATACATAGCAAAATGGTGAACCAAAAGCGACAGTGGAAAGATTTTTGTGATATGTGCCTCACGGGGATGTATGAGTCTGACAGGTATATGGAGGGCCAGACTTTATAATAATGGGGCCTTGCTAATTTCGGTGATGCGAAATTTTCAAAATACGTTGACGTGACTACGCCCGATGATTTTCGGGCATCGGCATCATCGATTGTCGTGAATTTTTATTTACCCGGTGGTGAGGAAAGGTGTTGAATACAGCGTTTATTTTCTTCATAGATGAATACACAAAGCTTGAGGCTGCGGCAGTGCAGTAGAAGTACTACTATCTTGTCTTACAAAAATTTTCCCTTTAAATGAGCTGTTTGCTAAACTTCACCGGTTTGTTTATATTCCTCTATTCTTTGAACTACTTCCCTCTCGTTTCAGTTTGTAAGTCGCTTTGACTTTTTAGGTACATCCATTTGTATCATCTAGATACAATAATATGCTGATACATGGCAAAATGGACTGAACAAGTCAAAGCGACGACGGAGGGTCTATTTTTGTGATATGTGCCTGCGGGAGTTGTGTGTGAATCTTTACGACGGCGCCTATTGAGTGAACTTTTATAATATTAGGGCCTTGCTAATTTCGGTATTTGAGAATTTTCAAATGCGTTCGGGCGACGAAGCTACTTGATGTTGATTTCAGGGCATCAACGGATCATCCGGTGTCGTGAATTTTATTTGCCGGTGAGTGAGGAAGGTGTTAATTATAGCGCTTATTTTCTTCATAGGCTGAAGAATACACAAGCTTGAGGACTCTTGTGATACGTAAGTACTACTACTATCTTGTCTTACGAAAATTTTCCACTAAGCGGCTGTTGCTAGCTTCCCCGGTTGTTTATATTCTCTATTCTGAACTACTTCCTCCGTTCGAGTTAAGTAAATTCGCTTTGACTTTTCGGTACATCCATTTAGCTATGTATCTAGATACAATAATATGCACAGATATAGCAAAATGAATGTTTGGAAGTCCAAAGCATTTAATTGAAACGGAGGAGTCTATTTTTGTGATATGTGCCTACGGGGTTGGCGATCTGACAGGCGCCTATTAGGAGTGAACTTTATAATATTAGGGCCTTGCTAATTTCGGTGTGAAAAATTTTCAAAATGTTCGGGCGACGAGCTTTTTGTTTTTTAGCTAATGGATGAAAAACATCCGCTACCACATGCGAGGATATTACCGCGACCAGTATTACAAGTATTAGTGGATAAGGTAGAGCAAAACAAGTCTCTAACGGATAAAGAGAACTAAAGCAAATGATAAATGTGCTTCCACCCTGCATGAGGGAAACACCATTAATCACTTCTGGTTTTACGCTAATTAGCGAGAGTGTGTTCTTGTCTTGTTCATCCGCACTTGTGCTGCGGGCTCGATACATGACCAATAGGTACCACGTCACGAAAATAACAGCCGACAGAAAACTATCATTTTTGTTAAAAAGATAATATCGTTTCGACAACGCCAAATGCCCGGTATATAGTACGTGGCCTTCCAGCTGGAAATCAGTTTTCCTGTCCTTTTTATTCGATTGGTAAGCCATGTACCAAAACATATGGCTTGTAGATCTAAGTGGTTTAGGCCGGTGGCATAAGATGATCCTGCTCGTTTTTCGAATACGGGGACAATCTTGGAAAAGGTATTGGATGGTCTCATTCATATTACAACTGCCATTTAGCTTGCTTTCAGTTTTTCTAGTGAGGAGGCAGATAGTGCACACTGCTTATTTTCTTCATAGATGAATACACAAGCATGAGAGCTGCTTGGCCTCTGCCAAGTACTACTACTATCTTGTCTTACAAAAATTTTCCCACACTAAGCGTTGCTAAGCTTCCAGTTTTGTTTATATTCCTCTATTTGAACTACTTCCTCCGTTCCCGACTTGTTAGTCGCTTTTTGACTTTTTTGGTACATCCATTTAGCTATGTACCTAGATACAATAACAATGTGCTGGATACGTAGCAAAATGGGCGAACCAAAAGTCAAAACGCCTATTGGAAACCGGAGAAGTCTTTACGTGATACGTGCCTACGTGGTTGTGTAGTCCTCCTGGCCCGCCTATTGAGGTGAAGCGTATAATATTAGGGCCTTGCTAATTTCGGTGGCGAAATTTTCAAATACGTTCGGCGGCGTGGCTCAGCGTTGATTTCGGGCATCCAACTCATCATCTGGTGTCGCTGAATTTTTCATTAAGCCGGTAGTGAGAAAGATGTTAGATGCAACGCTTATTTTCTTCATAGATGAATACACAAAAGCTTGTGACAACCTTGGCGCTGCGTAGATTACTACTACTATCTTGTGTTACAAAAAATTTTCCCACCGAATGACCCCGTTTGCTAAACTACGATTTGTTTATATTCCTATTCTTTGAACTATTTTCCTCATTTTCGGTTGTAAGTCGCTTTGACTTTTGGTACATCCATTTAGCTATGTATCTAGATACAATAATATACTTTGGATACATAGGAAAATGGGACGAACAAAAAGTCCAGCGTTTAATGGAAACGGCTGGAGGGAGTGATCACGTGCCTCTATGGATTGTGTAGTCCTCACGGCGCACTATACGGTGAACTATATAATATTAGGGCCTTGCTAATTTCGGTGACTGAAATTTTCAAATATTCATGCGACAGGCTACTTGATGATTTCAGGGCATCAACGCATCATCGAGTGTCGCTGAATTTTTCATTCACTTAGGGTAGTGAGGAAATGTGTTAGTCTGCTGCTTATTTTCTTCATAGATGAATACAAGCATGAAAACAGCGGCTCACATTAAGTACTACTACTATCTTGTCTTACAAAAATTTTCCCACTAAGCGGCGTTGCTAAACTACGGTTTGTTTATATTCATATTCTGAACTACTTCTTAGTTTAACTTGTTGATCGCTTTGACTTTTTGGGTATCCGAGCTATGTACCTAGATACAATAACTTATGCTGGATACATATAGCAAAATGGACGAACCAAAAGTCAAAGCGACTTACAATTTAGAAACGGAGGGAGTGCAATTTTTGTGATGCGTGCCTACGTGGATTGTGTAGTCTGACCAGGGCGCTTTGTCTGGGTGGGCGTATAATATTAGGGCCTTACTAATTTCTAGGTATTTGAAAGTTTTCAAAATACGTTGGCGGACGTAGCTCACTGGTGATTTCAGGCATCAGCGCATCATCCGTGTCGCCAATTTTCATTCGCCGGTAGTGAGGAAAGGTGTTGATACCTGGCGCTCATTTTCTTCATAGATGAATACACAAGCTTGAGAACATTGGCCTTTGTCGGTACTACTACCATCTTGTGTTACAAAAATTTTTACCACAGAAAGCGGCTGTTGCTAATCTACGGTTTGTTTATATTAATCTATTCTGAGGAACTACTTCCTCCGTTTCGGTTTTAAGTCGCTTTTGACTTTTTGGTACATCCATTTAGCTATGTATCTAGATACAATAATATGCACGGATACATAGCAAAATGGGCCAACCAGAAGTCCAGACAACTGTGGGCGGTGGGAGTCCCCCATTTTTGTGATACGTGCCTGTGGATTTTGTGGTCCTCACACCGGACTACCTATTCTGAGAATTGAGAGCGCTTATGAGTATTAGGGCCTTGCTAATTTCCGGTGGTGAAAGTTTCAAATCTGTTCGAGGCGGCGTAGCTGCGGTGATTTCGGGCATCCAGCATCATCCGATTGTCGTGAATTTTTATTTGCCCGGGTAGTGAGGGGAAGAGGTGTTAGTGCAGCTTATTTTCTTCATAGATGAGGCAATCACACAAGCTTGAGAACCTTGCGGCAGTGCAATCGAGTACTACTACTATCTTGTCTTACAAAAATTTTCCACTAAACGAGCGTTGCTAAACTACAGTTTGTTTATATTCTCTATTCTGAACTACTTCCCTCGTTTCGGTTTATACTTTGATTTTTCGGTACATCCATTGTAGCTATGTATCTAGATACAATAATATGTCTACATAGCAAAATGGGCGAACAAAGTCAAAAGACATTTAATTTAGGAAACGGAGGAGTCTATTCCCCCATGTGATATGTGCCTGCAGGGATTGTGTAGATCTTTGGCAGGGCGCGTACGAAATTGAACTTTATAATATTAGGGCCTTGCTAATTTCGGGTGGTAAATTTTCAAATCTGTTCGACGTGAGCTTTTTTGTTTTTAGCTAATGGATGAGAAAAAACATCCGCTTTATTTGTACGAGGATGTACCACGACCAGTGCCACAAGTAGTGAATGCAAGGTAGGAGCAAAACAAGTCTCTAAAAGCAGATAAAGAGAACTAAAGCAAATGATAAAATGTGGCTCCACCCTCTATAAGGGAAACTCTAAAGTAATCACTTCTAGTTTTTTACGCTAATTAGCGGGAAGTGTGTTCTTGTCTTGTTCATCTTATTTGCAAGGCGGAGGAGCACGATGCCGACCAATAGGCTCATCTGAATAACCTTCGACAACGAGAAAAACTATCATTTTTGTTAAAGACCGATATCGTTTCGGCGGCGCCAAATGCGACATATAGGTGGCAAGCGCCAACCCAAATCAAAGTTTCTAATCGCTTTGATACGATTAGTAAGCCGTAACGCCAAACATATGGCTTATAACCAGATCTAAAGGCGGTTTAGGCAAAGTAGCATAAAAAGATGATCCTCCATACCGTTTTTCGAATATGGACAATCTTGGAAAAGGTGTTGAGATGGTCTCATTCATATTACAACCAACACATTTCTAGCTTGCTCCGAGTTTTCTAGTGAGGAAAGCGGAGTAATTCTCTTCGCTTATTTTCTTCATAGATGAATGCACATTAAGCATGAGAGACAACGGCGCTACGTCGGTACTACTACTATCTTGTCTTACAAAAAATTTTTCCCACTAAGCGACGTTGCTAAACTACGAGTTTTGTTTATATTCCTCTATTCTGAACTACTTCCTCCGTTTCAGCTTGTTAGTCGCTTTTGACTGGTACATCCATTTAGCTATGTACCTAGATACAATAATATGCACGGATACATGGCAAAATGGACGAGCAGCAAGTCAAGCATTTAACTGGAAACGGAGGGAGTCCCAACTTTGTGATACGTGCCTACGTGGATTGTGTAGTCTGACGGTACTGTGCGAGAGTGACGTATGTGGGGCTTGCTAATTTCCACGGTGGCCGAAAGTTTCAGGCTGTCGACGGCGTAGCTCGCCGGTGATTTCCGGGCATCAACGCATCATCGGTGTCGCAAATTTTCGATGCAAGCCGGGTAGTGAGGAAAGGTGGTGTTAGTGCAGCGCTTATTTTTCTTCATAGATGAGAATACGCAAGCTTGAGAACAGCGGCGCTGCATCGGTACTACTACTATCTTGTGTTACAAAAATTTACCCTGGCGACTCGTGGCTTGAAACTACGAGTTTGTTTTATATTCCTCTATTCTAAACTACTTCCTCAGTTTAGTTTTAAGTCGCTTTGACATTTTTGGTACACATCCATTTAGCTATGTATCCTAGATACAATAATATGCTGGAAACGCAAAATGGGCGAGCTCTCCAAAAGCGACTTTTAATTGGAAACGGAGAACTGTGATACGTGCCTCACGTAGTTGTGTAGCCAGTCCTCATAGGCGCTATTACGGGGCTGACGTAATATTGGGGGCCTTGCTAATTTTTCGGAGTGGCTGAGATTTTCAAATCTATTCGGGGGCGGCGTAACTCGCCGGTGTTCCGGGCATCAACTCATCATCGGTGTCGCTGAATTTTTCATTACGCCCGAGGTAGTGAAAATGTGTGTTAGTAGCTGCTTATTTTCTTCATAGATGAATACACAAGCATGGCAAACTTACCGGCCTTTCTGTCGATTACTACTACTATCTTGTGTTACAAAAATTTTCCGCAACGGCGTTGCTAAACTACGGTTTGTTTATATTCCTCTATTCTGAACTACTTCCCTCGTTTCGATTTGGCAAAAAATTAGCTTTGACTTTTTTGGTACATCCATTTAGCTATGTATCACGAATACAATAATATGCACGGATACATAGGAAAATGGACTGAACAAAAAGTCACTTTGTTTGAAGCCGGAGCGTCTGTTTTTGTGATGCGTGCCTCTATGGATTGTGTAGTCCTCACGAGGCGCCTGGCCACAGAATTGAACTATATAATATTGAGGGCCTTGCTAATTTCGGGAATTGGCCCGAAATTTTCAAATACGTTGTTCATGGCGTAGCTACTTGGATTTCCATTTTCCGGGCATCAACGCATCATCCGGTTTCGCCCTAAATTTTTCATTCAGCCGGGTAGTGAGGGGAAAGGTGTTAATTACGCGCTTATTTTCTTCATAGATGAATACACAAGCATGAACCATTTGCTTTCTACACGTCAGTACTACTACTATCTTGTGTTACAAGATTTTTCCCTACTAAATGGCCCAGTTTGTTTTTATATTTCTCTGCCTAAACTACTTCCTCCGTTTTGTTTATATTCCATTTCTATTCTGAACTACTTCCGTTTCGGTTTGACGAACAAAAAGTCCAGCTTTGACTTTTTCTTACGATCCATTTAGCGTATGTAGTCTGAGATACAATACAGTGAGCGCTGGATACATAGTTTCAAAATGGACGAAGGGTTTCGGGCATGAAGCATCATCCGGTGTCGTGCGACGCTTATTTTTCTTCATAGATGAATACACAAGCTTGAGGGCTTGAGATACTACTACTATCTTGCAATTTCCCACTTATGCTAAACCTACAGTTTGCCTGAACTACTCCCTCCATTTCGTGGCTTTGACTTTTTGTACATCCATTTGCTATGTATCCAATCATGCACGGAGCATAGCAAAATGGACAATTAAAAGTCAAAATGATTCTGGAGGGAGTGAGCGTGGGGAGGTGACGGGGCGCCTATATATAATTAAGGGCCTTGCTAATTTCAGGGTGACTAAAATTTTCAAATTTGTGACTGACGAAGCTTTTTTGTTTTTTAGATAATGGATGAGAAAAACATCAGGCCTCTCTGCATCCAGGGATGTACACGGTGACCAATTATTACAAGTAGTGGATAAAAGGTAGAGCAAAACAAGTCTCTAAAAGCAGGATAAAGAGACAACTAAAGCAAATGATAAATGTGCTTCCACCCTCTATGGGGAAACTCCAAAGTAATCACTTCTAGTTTTCTGCTAATTAGCGAGTGTGTGTTCTTGTCTTGTTCATCCGCTGCCAGCGGGCTGGTCCGATATGGCCAATAGGCTCATCGAAAATAACCTTCGACAATGAAAACTATCATTTTGTTAAAGATAATATCGTTTGACGGCGTCAAATGGCCGACATATAGGTATGGCGCCAACCCAAATCAAGTTTCTAATCGCTTTTATTACGATTAGTAAGCCGTAATGAAACATATGGCTTATGTAGATCCTAGGCTGGTTTAGGCGGTAGCATAAAAGATGATCATCCCATACCGTTTTTCGAATACGGACAATCTTGGAAAAGGTGTTGGATGGTCTCATTCATATTACAACCAACATATTTACGGCTTGCTTTCAGTTTTTTCCTAATTGAGGAAAGCCGATAATTTTTTGCTTATTTTCTTCATAGATGAATACACAAGCATGAGAACACTTCTTGCTCTGTCGAGTACTACTACTTTCTTGTCTTTGAATTTTCCGCGAAGCGAAGCTGACTTGCTAAACTTCTGATTTGTTTTATATTCTCTATTCACTGACGCTTCCTCTGTTTCGGGTTTCGCGAAATCGCTTTATTTTTGGAGTACATCCATTTTAAGCTATGGGGTAATAACCATACTGGATACATATAGCCAAATTGACCCTGCAAAACAGGAAATTTGTGATTTGTGCCCACTAAGGGCCCTGGCCTGGGGTAGGCGCATGTGGGCCTTGCTAAACTAAAATTTTTGTTTATATTCTAGTTGTTTCGAACTACGGTGTCGCAGTTTCGGGTAGTGAGGAAGGTGTTAGCTTATTTCTTTGAATGAATACAAGCTTGAGAACAACGAGGTACTACTACTATCTTGTCTTACATTTAAGCTATGGCTAAACCAGTTTTGTTTTAGATACAACTACTTCTTCCGTTTCGGTTGCAAGTCGCTTTGACTTTTTGGTACATACATAGCAAAATGGGCGGATACAAAATGGATCAACGAAGTCAAGCATTTAATGTGGAAACGGAGGGTGTCTGGCACTGTGATGCATTGCCTACGTGGATTTGTAGTCCTCGCCAGACTACCTGGCCACAGTGACGTATAATATTAGGGCCTTGCTAATTTCCGTGTGGTGAAAGTTTCAAATCTGTTGACGGCTTCGCTTGGTGATTTTCAGGCATCAACGCATCATCCCGTTGTAAGTGAATTTTTTCATTTAGCGGGTAGTGAGGAAGGTGTTGAAGATACAACGCTATTTTATTCATAGATGAATACACAAGCTTGAGACAACATGACTAACTCTGGCAGTACTACTACTATCTTGTCTTACAAAAATTTTCCCACTAAATGAGCTGTTGCTAAACTATAGTTTGTTTATATTCCTCTATTCTGAACTACTTCCTCCGTTTTTGTGAGTTTTAAGTCCCTATTTGACTTTTTTGGTACATCCATTTAGCTATGTATCTACAGATACAATAATACTGGATACACTTAGCAAAATGGTCAAACCAAAGTCAAGCGACTGTTGGATTGGGAGGGTAATATTTTTGTGATACGTGCCTGCGGAGTTTTGTAGTCCTCAGAGACTACCACCTGTCTGAGTGAAGCGTATAATATTAGGGCCTTGCTAATTTCGGGTGATTGAAATTTTCAAATGTGTTCGGGAGGCGTAGCTACGGGGGATTTCCATTTTCGGCATCACGCATCATCGGTGTCGTCAATTTTTATTTGCCGGTAGTGAGGAAAGGTGTTAGTCTGCTTTGCTTATTTTTCTTCATAGATGAATACACAAGCATGAGAACAGCGGCTGCTTCACGTCGAGTACTACTACTATCTTGTGTTACAAAAATTTTCCTACTAAATGAGCGTGCTAAACGCCTAAACTCTGATTTATTTATATTCCTCTATTCTGAACTACTTCCGTTTCGAGTTTATGAGAAATACAAAGTTGACTTTTGGTACATCCATTTGCTTTATGTATCTAGATACAATAATATACTGGATACATAGCAAATGGGCGAACCAAAAGTCAAGCGATTCCCTAATTTGGAAAGGAGGGAGTGCAATTTTTATGTCTGTGCCTCTGTGGATTGTGTAGTCCTCACGGCCCGCCTATTAGTGAAATGTATAATATTAGGGCCTTGCTAATTTCGGTGACTAAAATTTTTCAAAACGTTCGAGCGACGGAAAGCTTTTTTGTTTTTTTTAATGGATGAGAAAAACATCCGACTCTACACATCTTAGGGATGTACACGACCAATTATTACAAGTAGTGGATAAAAGGTAGAGCAAAACAAGTCTCTAAAACAGATAAAGAGAACTAAAACAAGCGATAAAATGTGCTTCCACCCTCTATAGGAAACTCCAAAGTAATCACTTCTAGTTTTTACGCTAATTAGCGAGAGTGTGTTCTTGTCTTGTTCATCCACTTATTTTAAGGCGGGCTCGATCGCGGACCAATAGGCTCATCTGAAAATAGCAGCGACCGAGAAAACTATCATTTTTGTTAAAGATAATATCGTTTCGGCGATCGATTGCCTGACATATTTGTGACGTAAACCAAATCAAGTTTCTAATCCTTTTATTCACGATTAGTAAGCCATGTACCAAACATATGGCTTATGTAGATCTAAATTTTGGTTTAGGCGGTAGCATAAAAAGATGATCCTCCATACCGTTTTGGATACGGACAATCTTGGAAAGGTGTTGGATGGTCTCATTCATATTACAACCAACATATTTCTGGCTTGCTTTCAGTTTTTCCTAGTGAGGAAAGCCGATAATTCTTTGCTTTTTTCTTCTAGATGAATACACAAACATGAATTTCTTATTTTCTGTCAGTACTACTACTTTCTTGTCTTACAAAAATTTTCCTACTAAGCGGCTGTTGCTAAACTACGGTTTGTTTATATTCCTCTATTCTGAACTACTTCCCTCCGTTTGGTTGTAGTCGCTTTGACTTTTTGGTACATCCATTTTAGCTATGTATCTAGATACAATGGCATATGCACGGATACATAGCAAAAATGGACCAGACAAAAAGTCAAAGCGATTACAATTTGAAGCAGGTGGGAGTGCAATTTTTGTGATAAGTGCCCTCTGTGGATTTTGTAGTCCTCATAGACTACCTATTGCAATTGAGCGTATAGTATTGGGGCCTTGCTAATTTCCGGGTGGCGAAATTTTCAAATCTGTTCAGGTGGCGTAGCTTCGCCGGTGATTTCCAGGCATCAGCGCATCATCCGGTGTCGCTGAATTTTCATTTACGCCGGTAGTGAGGAAAGGTGTTAGATTGGCTGCTTATTTTCTTCATAGATGAATACACAAGCTTGAGAACAGCGGCTGCGCTATCCCGGTACTACTACAATCTTGTCTTACAAAATTTTTCTCACTAAAGCGGCCCATTTGCTGCGTAAACTACGGTTTGTTTATATTCCTCTATTCCTGAACTACTTCTTCCGTTTCGGTTTGCAAGTCGCTTTGACTTTTTCGGTACATCCATTTTAGCTATGTATCTAGATACAATAATATGCACGGATACATAGCAAAATGAACCGAACAAAAAGTCAAGCTGACTGTGGAACGGAGGGAGTGCAATTTTTGTGATGCGTGCCTACGTGGATTTTGTAGTCCTCACGGACTACCTATTACAGAATTGAGCGTATAGTATTAGGGCCTTGCTAATTTCGGGTGACTGAAAGTTTCAAATCTGTTCGGCGGCGTAGCTACTTTAGTGATTTCGGGCATCAACGCATCATCGGTGTCGTGAATTTTTATTTACCGGGGTAGTGAGGAAAAGATGTTAATCTTCGCTTATTTTCTTCATAGATGAATACACAAGCTTGAGAACAGCGGCGCTATCAGATAGTACTACTACTATCTTGTCTTGCACAAAGAAATTTTTCCCACTAAGCGAGGTATTTGCTAAACTACGTTTTGTTTATATTCCTCTATTCTGAACTACTTCCTCCCCGTTTTAAGTTTGTAAGTCTATTTGACTTTTTGGTACATCCACATTTAGCTATGTATCTAGATACAATAATATGCTGGATACATAGCAAATGGACCGAACCAAAATCAAAGCGTTTCTCTACAATTTGGAACGGAGGAGTCTAGCCACTGTGATGATATGTGCCTGCGTGGATTGTGTAGTCCTCCGCAATGGCCTTTGATGGTGAACTTTATAATATTAGGGCCTTGCTAATTTCGGTGGGCGAGAATTTTCAAAGCTATTCGACGGCTTTTTTGTTTTTAGCTAATGGATGAGGAAAAACATCCGGCCTCTTACATCCGAGGATGTACACGGTAATTATTACAAATGTAGTGGATAAAGGTAAGTGCAAAACAAGTCTCTAAAGCAGATAAAGAGAACTAAAGCAAATAATAAATGTGCTTCCACCCTCTATAGGTAAACTTCAAAGTAATCACTTCTAGTTTTACGCTAAGTAGCGGGTGTGTTCTTGTCTTGTTCATCACATGGCGGGCTCGATGCGCGACCAATAGGCTCATCTGAGAAAATAACCTTCGACAACGAGAAAACTATCATTTTGTTAAAGATAATATCGTTTCGACGGCGCCAAAATGGCCTTATATAAAATTTTGTGACACCAACCCAAATCAAGTTTCTAATCCTTTTGTTACGATTGGTAAGCCATGTACCAAACATATGGCTTTATGTAGATCTAAATTTGGTTTAGCCGGTAGCATAAAAGATCATCCTCCATACCGTTTTTCGAATCACAGGGACAATCTTTGGAAAAGGTGTTGGATGGTCTCATTCATATTACAACCAACACATTTTTGGCTTGCTTTCCGGTTTTCTAGTGAGAGAAAGCCGATAATTACAGCTGCTTATTTTCTTCATAGATGAATACACAAGCATGGGGTTTCTTGGCGCTACTGGCCAGTACTACTACTATCTTGTCTTACAAAAATTTTCCCACTAAACAGACATGTTGCTAAACTCACGGTTTGTTTATATTCCTCTATTCTTTGAACTACTTCTTCCGTTTCGGTTTGTTAGTCGCTTTGACTTTTTGGTACATCCATTTAGCTATGTATCTAGATACAATAATATGCACGGATACATTAAAGTGGACGAACAAAAAGTCAAGCGAATTACAATTTGAACGAGGAGGAGTCTCACTGTGATGCTGTGCCTGCGTGGATTGTGCCAGTCCTCACGGTGCCGATTCTGAGGGTGAGGTGTGTAATGTGGGGCCTTGCTAATTTCGGTGGCCCGAAGTGTCAAAATCTGTTCGAGATGACGTAGCTACTTTAGTGATTTTCCGGCATCAACGCATCATCGGTGTCGAATTTTTCATTGGCCGGTAGTGAGGAAAGGTGTTAATTCTGTTGCTTATTTTCTTCATAGATGAATACACAAGCTTGAGGGCAACATTTGCTTCGTAAGTACTACTACTATCTTGTCTTACAAAAATTTTCCCACTAAGCGGCATGTTGCTAAACTACAGGTTTGTTTATATTCCTCTATTGACGAACTATTTCCCTCTGTTTTCAGTTTGTAAGTCTTTGACTTTTCGGGTACATCCATTTAGCTATGTATCTAGATACAATAATATATTTGGATACATAGCAAAATGGACGAACAAAAGTCAAGCGACTACAATTTGGAACGGAGGCGGTCTATTTTTGTGATACATTGCCTCTATGGATTGTGTAGTCCCCACGGTGCCTATTCGAGGAGAATTAGGCTTGTATAATATTAGGGCCTTACTAATTTCAGGTGGTTTGAAATTTTCAAATCTGTTTTCGCGTGAAGCTTTTTTGTTTTTAGATAATGGATTGAAAAACATCAACTCCTCTACATCAGAGGATGTGAATTTTCATTTACAAGTAGTGGATAAAAGGTGAGAGCAAAACAAGTCTTTTCTTCGGATAAATAGCAAACTAATGCAAATGATAAATGTGCTTCCACCTCTACTATAAGGGAAACTCAAAGTAATCACTTCTAGTTTTACGCTAATAAAGCGGTTTGTTCTTTTCTTATTCATCGAACTACTTCCTGGTTTCGATCTAAGCGGCCAATTGACTTTTTTGGTAAATCCATTTAGCTATGTATCTAAGAAACTATCATTTTTGTTAAAAAGATAATATCGTTTAAAAATCAAAGTCGACATATAAACATTTGTGGCGTAACCCAAATCAAGTTTCTAATCCCTTTTGTTGATTAGTAAGCCATGTACCAAACATATGGCTTATGTAGATCTAAATATTGGGTTTTAGGCCCGGTTCATAAAAGATGATCCTCCATACCGTTTTTTGGATCACGGACAATCTTGGAAAAGGTGTTGGATGGTCTCATTCATCGGTACAACCAACATATTTTCATTTTCCGGTTTTTCCTAGTGAGGAAAGGTGTAATTACATAGCGCTTATTTTCTTCATAGATGAATACACAAGCTTGAGAACAAGCATTTGCTCTACGTCGAGTACTACTACTTTCTTGTCTTACAAAAATTTTTCCACGAAGCGACATTTGCTAAACTAGAGTTTGTTTATATTCCTCTATTCTGAACTACTTCCCTCTGTTTTAGGTTTGTAAGTCGCTTTGACTTTTTTGGTACATCCATTTAGCTATGTATCTAGATACAATAATATGCCTGGATACATAGCAAAATGGATGAACAAAAGTCAAAGTGACTGATTGGAAACGGAGGGTCTACAATTTTGTGATCGTGTGCCTCGTGGATTGTGTAGTCCTCCGCGGGCGCCTATTAAAAATTGAACTGTATAATATTAGGGCCTTGCTAATTTCGGTGACCGAAATTTTTCAAATCTGTTCGAGGTGACGTAGCTACTTGATTGTTTTTCAGGGCATCAACGCATCATCGATTGTCGCTGAATTTTTCATTCGCCCGGTAGTGAGGAAGGTGTGTTAATGCTGTATTTTCTTCATAGATGAATACACAAGCTTGAGAACACTTTTGCTCACGCGAGTACTACTACAATCTTGTCTTACAAAAAATTTTCCTACTAAGCATTTGTTGCTAATTAGCGTAAACTAAGTTTGTTTTTATATTCCTCTATTCTGAACTACTTCTTCCATTTAGTTTTAGTCGCTTTTGACTTTTTTGGTACATCCATTTAGCTATGTATCTAGATACAATAATATGCACGGATACATAGCAAAATGGGCCGAACAAAAAAGTCAAGCGACTTAGTGGAACGGAGGGAGTGCAATTTTTGTGATACACATTGCCTCGTGGATTGTGTAGTCCTCACGGTTGCCTATTCTGAGAAGTGAAGCTGCGTATAATATTAGGGCCTTGCTAATTTCGGGTATTTGAAAGTGTCAAATCTGTTCGGACGACGTAGCTACTTTGATGATTTCCGGGCATCAGCGCATCATCCGGTGTGCGAATTTTCATTCGCCGGGTAGTGAGGAAAGATGTTAATTACTAACGCTTATTTTCTTCATAGATGAATACACAAGCAGGGAGCATTTTGCTCTGCAATTAGTACTACTACTATCTTGTCTTACAAAAATTTTCCCACTAAGCGACTGTTGCTAAACTACTGGTTTGTTTATATTCCTCTATTCTTTGAACTACTTCCCTCCGTTTGATTTGTAAGTCTATTTGACTTTTTCGGTACATCCATTTAGCTATGTATCTAGATACAATAAGCCTTTTTGGATACATAGCCAAAATGGAGCGACCAACAAAAGTCAAAGCGACTTACAATTTGGAAACGGAGAATCTATTTGTGATACGTATGCGTGGATTGTGTAGTCCTCCGGGGGCGCCTATTCTCGAGGAATTGAGGCTGTATAATATTAGGGCCTTGCTAATTTAATTTGTTTGAAATTTTCAAAACTGTTCGGCTGACGAAGCTTTTTTTGTTTTTAGATAATGGATGAGAAAAACATCCGGCCTCTACATCAGAGGATGTACGACCAATTATTACAAATAGTGGATAAAAGGTAGAGCAAAACAAGTCTCTAAAGCAGATAAAAGCTGAAGCAAATGATAAATGTGCTTCCACCCTCTATAGGTAAACTTCAAAGTAATCACTTCTAGTTTTACCGCTAATTAGCGAGAGTGTGTTCTTGTCTTGTTCATCCAGCTGGGCTCGATCTGCGCGACCAATAGGCTCATCACGAAAATAACCGCCGACAGCGAGGAAAACTATCATTTTGTTAAAGATAATATCGTTTAAGCCGGCGCCAAATAGTGACATATAAGCTGTGACACCAACCCAAATCAAGTTTCTAATCCCTTTTGTTACGACGATTAGTAAGCCATGTACCAAACATATGGCTTATGTAGATCTAGGCTGGTTTAGACGATGTAGCATAAAAGATCATCCTCCATACAGTTTTTTCGAATACGGGGGTCTTGGAAAAGGTGTTGGATGGTCTCATTCATATTACAACCAACATATTTACGGCTTGCTTTCCGGTTTTCTAGTGAAAGCCGATATTATTTGCTTATTTTCTTCATAGATGAATACACAAGCATGAGAACACTGGCTTCTACTATCGAGTACTACTACTATCTTGTCTTTAAAAAATTTTCCCAAAGCGGCTACATTTGCTAAACTCTGAGTTTGTTTATATTCCTCTATTCTGAACTACTTCTTCCGTTTCGGTTTGCCGTCGCTTTGACTTTTCGGTACATCCATTTAGCTATGTATCTAGATACAATAATATGCACGGATACATAGCAAAATGAACAAAAAAGTCAAGCGACTTGTGGAAACGGAGAACGGAGTCTCTAATTTTATGATGCGTGCCTCGTAGTTGTGGATTTGTAGTCCTCCGCAGTTTCGATTCTGAGGTGAAGTATATAATATTGGGGCCTTGCTAATTTCGGTGACTGAAAGGTGTCAAATCTGTTCAGGCGACGTAGCTACTTCGAGTGATTTCACGGCATCAACGCATCATCCGATTATCGCGAATTTTCATTCGCCGGGTAGTGAGGAAGGTGTTAATTCTGCGCTTATTTTCTTCATAGATGAATACACAAGCTTGAGGGGTTTGCTTCTGTCGAAGGTACTACTACTATCTTGTCTTACAAAATTTTCCCACTAAACGGACTGTTGCTAAACTACGGTTTGTTTATATTCCTCTATTCTGAACTATTTCCTCCGTTTTCGTTTGTAAGTCTATTTGACTTTTTCGGTACATCCATTTAGCTATGTATCTAGATACAATAATATGACTGGATACATAGCAAAATGGGCGAACCAAAAGTCAAAGCATTTACAATTTAAGAACGGAAGCGATCTGAGCCACTTTGTGATCTGTGCCTCTATGGATTGTGTAGTCCTCCGAGGCCTGCCTATTGCAGTGATTGTATAATATTAGGGCCTTACTAATTTCAGTGTTTTGGAATTTTCAAATACATTTGAAGCGTGAAGCTTTTTTTGTTTTTAGATAATGGATGAAGAAAAACATCAGAGCCTCTACATCCAGAGGATGTACACGCCCCTTATTACAAGTAGTGGATAAAAGGTAGAGCAAAACAAGTCTCTAAAACAGATAAAGAGAACTAAAGCAAATGATAAATGTGCTTCCACCCTCTATAGGAAACTCAAGTAATCACTTCTAGTTTTTACGCTAATTGTGAGAGTGTGTTCTTGTCTTGTTCATCACTTTTGCAAATTTGGGCTCGATCCCGAGCCAATAGGCTCATCTGAAAATAACCGACGACAACGAGAAAACTATCATTTTGTTAAAAAGATAATATCGTTTCGGCGGCGTCAAATGGCCCGACATATATTTTGTGGCGCCAACCCAAATCAAGTTTCTAATCCTTTTTTGTTACGATTAGTAAGCCATGTACCAAACATATGGCTTATGTAGATCTAGGCCAGTTTAGGCGAGTAGCATAAAAGATGATCCTCCATACCGTTTTCGAATCGGGACAATCTTGGAAAAGGTGTTGGATGGTCTCATTTCATATTACAACCAACATATTTACGGCTTGCTTTCAGTTTTTCCTAGTGAGGAAAGGCGATAATTCTCTTTGCTTATTTTCTTCATAGATGAATACACAAGCATGAGAACATTTTATTCTGTCAGTACTACTACTATCTTGTCTTACAAAAATTTTTTCCCACGAAAGCAGTATTTGCTAAACTACGGTTTGTTTATATTCCTCTATTCTGAACTACTTCCTCTGTTTTCGAGTTTGTAAGAAATTAAAGCTTTGACTTTTTTTGGTACATCCATTTAGCTATGTATCTAGATACAATAATATGCACGGATACATAGCAAAATGGGCCGAACAAAAGTCAAGCTAAATTAAACGAGGAGTGCTCTTTTGTGATACATTGCCTCGTGGTTGTGTAGTCCTCATAGACTTCCTATTCTGAGTGAATTGTATAATATTAGGGCCTTGCTAATTCGGTGACTGAAATTTTCAAATCATTCGAGGCGACGTAGCTCCTTCCCGGTGATTTCAGGGCATCAACTCATCATCGGTGTTCCTGAATTTTTCATTCGCGGTGGTGAGGAAAGGTGTTAGTCTAGCGCTTATTTTCTTCATAGATGAATACACAAGCATAGGAACAATATTTTTCTGTAAAAGTACTACTACTATCTTGTCTTACAAAAAATTTTCCCACAAAAGCGGTATGTTGCTAAAACTACGGGTTTGTTCATATCCCTCTATTCTGAACTACTTCCTCCGTTTTGACTTGTAAAGTCGCTTTGGCGTTTTTTGGTACATCCATTTAGCTATGTATCTAGATACAATAATATGCTGGATACATAGCAAAATGGGCCGAACAAAAAGTCAAGCGATTATTGGGCAGGAGGAGTTCAATTTTTGTGATCATTGCCTCGTGGATTTTGTAGTCCTCCGCGGGGCGCCTATTCTGGCTGAGCGTATAATATTAGGTCCTTGCTAATTTCCGGTGGCTGAAAGTTTCAAATCTGTTCGAGGGCGACGTAGCTATGATGATTTCAGGGCATCAGCGCATCATCGGTGTCGCTAATTTTTCATTCGCCGGGTAGTGAGGAAAGGTGTTAATTACATTTGCTTATTTTTCTTCATAGATGAATACACAAGCTTGAGAACAGCGGCATTTTGCTGTCGAGTACTACTACTATCTTGTCTTACAAAATTTTCCCACTAAGCGAGCTGTTGCTAAACTTCTGGTTTGTTTATATTCCTCTATTCTGAACTACTTCCTCCGTTTAGGTTTGTAATTAAACTTTGAGTTTTTTGGTACATCCATTTAGCTATGTATCTAGATACAATAATATGCAATACTGGATACATAGCAAAATGGACTTGAACCAAAAGTCAAGCGACTGGAAACAGGAGAAGTCTATTTTGATGTGATATCGTGCCTCGTGGATTGTGTAGTCCTCACGGGCGCCTATTCAGAATTGAGCTGTATAATATTAGGGCCTTGCTAATTTCGGTGTTTGAAATTTTCAAATCGATTCAGGGAGGCGTAGCTACTTGGTGATTTCCATTTTCAGGGCATCAGCGCATCATCGATTATGCTTTGAAATTTTCGTCGCGGTAGTGAGGAAGGTGTTAATTCTAGCGCTTATTTTCTTCATAGATGAATACACAAGCATGGGAGTTTCATTTGCTGCTACATAAGTACTACTACTATCTTGTGTTACAAAAATTTTCCTACTAAAGCGAGCTGTTGCTAAACGCTAAACTACTGATTTTGTTTATATTCCTCTATTCTGAACTACTTCGTTTCGGTTTGTAAAGTCGCTTTGACTTTTTTGGTACATCCATTTAGCTATGTATCTAGATACAATAATATGCTGGATACATAGCAAAATGGGCGAACCAAAAAAAGTCAAGCGACTAATTGGAAACGGAAGATGATCTAATTTTTGTGATCGTGCCTCTATGGATTGTGTAGTCCTCCGCGGTGCCTATTCTGAAGTGATTTGTATAATATTAGGGCCTTACTAATTTCGGTGGTATTTGAAATTTTCAAATCTATTTAGGCGTGACTTTTTTTGTTTTTAGATAATGGATGAGAAAAACATCCGGCCTCTACATCCAGAGGATGTACCGCGACCACTTATTACAAGTAGTGGATAAAAAGGTAAGAGCAAAACAAGTCTCTAAAGCGGATAAAGAGAACTAAAAGCAAATGATAAATGTGCTTCCACCCTCTATAGGGAAACTCAAAGTAATCACTTCTAGTTTTTACGCTAATTAGCGAGTGTGTTCTTGTCTTGTTCATCACTTTTGCAATTTGGGCTCGATCTTGCGCGACCAATAGGCTCATCCCGAAAATAACCTTGACCGACGAGAAAACTATCATTTTGTTAAAAAGATAATATCGTTTAAAATGAGTCAAATGGCCCGGCATATAATTTGTGGCGCCAACCCAAATCAAGTTTCTAATCCTTTTGTTCGATTAGTAAGCCATGTACCAAACATATGGCTTATGTAGATCTATTTTAGTTTAGGCGGTAGCATAAAAGATGATCCTCCATACCCGTTTTGAATACGGACAATCTTGGAAAGGGTGTTGGATGGTCTCATTCATATTACAACCAACATATTTACGGCTTGCTTTCGGTTTTTCCTAGTGAGGAAAGCTGATAATTCAACTTTGCTTATTTTCTTCATAGATGAATACACAAGCATGAGAACAGCTGACTTGCTCTGTCGATTACTACTACTATCTTGTCTTACAAAAATTTTTTTTTTTCCCACGAAAGCGAACCATTTGCTAAACTTCTGGTTTGTTTATATTCCTCTATTCTGAACTACTTCCTCTGTTTTAGTTTGTAAGTCGCTTTGACTTTTTTTGGTACATCCATTTAGCTATGTATCTAGATACAATAATATGCACTGGATACATAGCAAAATGGGCCGAACAAAAGTCAAAGCGACTATTAAGCGAGAGTCTGAGCCCCAATGATCATTGCCTCTACGTGGATTGTGTAGTCCTCATAGACTTCCCTATTCTGAGTGAATTGTATAATATTAGGGCCTTGCTAATTTCAGGTGGTGAAATTTTTCAAATCTATTCGGCGACGTAGCTCCTTGGTGATTTCAGGGCATCAACTCATCATCGGTGTTCCACTGAATTTTTCATTCGCCGGGTAGTGAGGAAGGTGTTAATTCTGGCTGCTTATTTTCTTCATAGATGAATACACAAGCATGAGAACAATGGCTGCTTTCAAATAAGTACTACTACTATCTTGTCTTACAAAAATTTTTCCCACAAAGCGAACTTTGCTAAAAAACTACGGTTTGTTCATATCCTCTATTCTGAACTACTTCCTCCGTTTCAGCTTGTAAATTAACTTTGGCGTTTTGGTACATCCATTTAGCTATGTATCTAGATACAATAATATGCTGGATATATAGCAAAATGGATGAACCAAAAGTCAAGCGATTTAATTGGAAACGGAGGGAGTTCAATTTTTGTGATCATTGCCTCTGTGGATTGTGTAGTCCTCTTTTGCCTATTCTGAGCTGAAGAGCTGTATAATATTAGGTCCTTGCTAATTTCGGTGACTGAAAGTTTCAAATCTGTTCGAGGCGACGTAGCTACTTCGATGATTTCGGGCATCAGCATCATCGGTGTCGCTAATTTTCATTCGCGGTGTAGTGAGGAAGGTGTTAATTCATTTGCTTATTTTCTTCATAGATGAATACACAAGCTTGAGAACTGCGACTTTCTATCGAAAGTACTACTACTATCTTGTCTTACAAAATTTTTCCCACTAAACGAACTGTTGCTAAACTACTGGTTTGTTTATATTCCTCTATTCTGAACTACTTCCTCCGTTTTAGTTTGTAAATTAAACTTTGAGTTTTTGGTACATCCATTTTAGCTATGTATCTAGATACAATAATATGCTGGATACATGGCAAAATGGGACGAACCAAAAAGTCAAAGCGACTTTTCAAAGGGAGAGTGCAATTTTGTGATCATTGCCTCGTGGATTGTGTAGTCCTCACAATTTGCCTATTGCAAGTGAACTGTATATAATATTAGGGCCTTGCTAATTTCGGGTGGTTGAAATTTTCAAATCTGTTCGGGAGGCGTAGCTACTTGGTGATTTCCATTTTCCAGGGCATCAGCGCATCATCCGTGTATGGCTGAATTTTCATTCGCCGGGTAGTGAGGAAAGGTGTTAATTCAACACGCTTATTTTCTTCATAGATGAATACACAAGCATGAGAACAACATTTGCTCTGTCGAGTACTACTACTATCTTGTGTTACAAAAATTTTCCTACTAAGCGAACTGTTGCTAAGCGCCTAAACTACAGTTTGTTTATATTCCTCTATTCTGAACTACTTCCGTTTGGTTTGTAAATTCGCTTTGACTTTTTCGGTACATCCATTTAGCTATGTATCTAGATACAATAATATGCTGGATACATAGCAAAATGGGCCGAACAAAAGTCAAGCGATTAATGGAAGCGATGGGAAGTTTAATTTTTGTGATCATTGCCTACGTGGATTGTGTAGTCCTCCGGACTGCCTATTACAGAATTGAGCGTATAATATTAGGGCCTTGCTAATTTCGGTGACTAAAATTTTCAAATCTGTTACGCGTGAAGCTTTTTTTGTTTTTTTAGATAATGGATGAGAAAAACATCCGGCCTCTACATCGAGGATGTACACGACCAATTATTACAAGTAGTGGATAAAAGGTAGAGCAAAACAAGTCTCTAAAGCGGATAAAGAGAACTAAAGCAAATGATAAATGTGCTTCCGCGCTCTATAGGGAAACTCAAATTAATCACTTCTAGTTTTACGCTAATTGGCGAGAGTGTGTTCTTGTCTTGTTCATCCTTATTTTGCAAGCTGGGCTCGTCTGTACCAGCCAATAGGCTCATCGAAAATAACTTTCGACAATGAGAAAACTATCATTTTGTTAAAGATAATATCGTTTAGCCGGTACGTCAAATGGCCCGACATATAGGCTGTGGCGCCAACCCAAATCAAGTTTCTAATCCTTTTTTGTTACGATTAGTAAGCCATGTACCAAACATATGGCTTATGTAGATCTAAGGCTGGTTTAGGCCAATAGCATAAAAGATGATCCTCCATACGTTTTTCGAATCACGGACAATCTTGGAAAAGGTGTTGGATGGTCTCATTCATATTACAACCAACATATTTACGGCTTGCTTTCGGTTTTTCCTAATGAGGAAAGCCGATAATTACTGCTTTGCTTATTTTCTTCATAGATGAATACACAAGCATGAGGAACACTGCTACTTTCTGTCAGTACTACTACTATCTTGTCTTACAAAAATTTTTCCCGCGAAGCAGTACATTTGCTAAACTACGGTTTGTTTATATTCCTCTATTCTGAACTACTTCCTCTGTTTCGGTTTGTAAGTCGTTTTGACTTTTTTTTTTTACATCCATTTAGCTATGTATCTAGATACAATAATATGCTGGATACATAGCAAAATGGGCCGAACCAAAAGTCAAAGCGACTTAGTGAAGCAAACGGAGTCTTTGTGATTTGATTTTGCCTGCGTGGATTGTGTAGTCCTCGCGACTGCCTATTACAAGGGAGTGGTGTATAATATTAGGGCCTTGCTAATTTCGGTTGTTGAAATTTTCAAATCTGTTCAGGTGGCGTAGCTACTTGGTTGTTTCGGGCATCAGCGCATCATCCGGTGTCGCCTGAATTTTTCATTCGTCGGTAGTGAGGAAAGGTGTTATTTCTGCTGCTTATTTTCTTCATAGATGAATACACAAGCATGAGAACACTGGCCTTTCTGTCGAGTACTACTACTATCTTGTGTTACAAAAATTTTCCTACTAAACGAGCTATTTGCTAAGCGCCCTAAACTTCTGGTTTGTTTATATTCCTCTATTCTGAACTACTTCCGTTTCAGTTTGTAAGTAAGCTTTGACTTTTTCGGTACATCCATTTAGCTATGTATCTAGATACAATAATATGCCTGGATACATAGCAAAATGGGCCGAACAAAAGTCAAAGCGACTGGATTGGGAAACGGAGGGAATTTTTTATGACATTGCCTCGTGGATTGTGTAGTCCTCCACAGTGCCTATTACGAGAATTAAACTGTATATAATATTGGGGCCTTGCTAATTTCGGTGACTAAAATTTTCAAATCATTAGCGTGAAGCTTTTTTTTGTTTTTAGATAATGGATGAGAGAAAAACATCCGGCCTCTACATCAGAGGATGTACCGACCATATTATTACAAGTAGTGGATAAAAGGTAGAGCAAAACAAGTCCCTAAAAGCGGATAAAGAGAACTAAAACAAATGATAAATGTGCTTCCACCCTCTATAGGGAAACTCCAAAGTAATCACTTCTAGTTTTACGCTAATTAGCGGAGTGTGTTCTTGTCTTGTTCATCCTTATTTGCAAGTAGGGGAACCGATTCTGCCCGACCAATAGGCTCATCCCGAAAATAACCTTCGACAATGAGAAAACTATCATTTTGTTAAAGATAATATCGTTTCGACGGCATCAAATGGCCCGACATATAGCTATGACGCCAACCCAAATCAAGTTTCTAATCCTTTTGTTACGATTAGTAAGCCATGTACCAAACATATGGCTTATGTAGATCTAGGCTGGTTTAGGCGATTAGCATAAAAGATGATCCTCCATGCCGTTTTTCGAATACGGACAATCTTGGAAAAGGTGTTGGATGGTCTCATTCATATTACAACCAACATATTTACGGCTTGCTTTCGGTTTTTCCTAGTGAGGGAAAGCCGATAATTCTTGCTGCTTATTTTCTTCATAGATGAATACACAAGCATGAGAACAGCGCTCATACGTCGAGTACTACTACTATCATGTCTTACAAAAATTTTCCGCGAAGCGAACTGTTTGCTAAACTCTGATTTGTTTATATTCCTCTATTCTGAACTACTTCCTCTGTTTTGAGTTTGTAAGTCAGCTTTGACTTTTTTTGGTACATCCATTTAGCTATGTATCTAGATACAATAATATGCACGGATACATAGCAAAATGGGCCGAACAAAAAGTCAAAGCAGCTAGTGGAACTGGAGGGAGTGCATTTGTGATTTGTGCCTGTGGATTGTGTAGTCCTCACGGTGCCTATTCTGAATTGAGCGTATAATATTAGGGCCTTGCTAATTTCGGGTATTTGAAATTTTCAAATCTGTTCAAGGTGGCGTGCTTACCGTTTGTTTCAGGCATCAGCGCATCATCCGGTGTCGCCTGAATTTTTCATTCGCGGGTAGTGAGGAAAGGTGTTAATTCTCTTTGCTTATTTTCTTCATAGATGAATACACAAGCTTGAGAACAGCATTTGCTCTGTCGAGTACTACTACTACTATCTTGTCTTACAAAAATTTTCCTACTAAACGGTATTTGCTAAGCGCGCTAAACTACAGTTTGTTTTATATTCCTCTATTCTGAACTACTTCCGTTTTAGTTTGTAATTCGCTTTGATTTTTTTTGGTACATCCATTTAGCTATGTATCTAGATACAATAATATACTGGATACATAGCAAAATGGGCCGAACCAAAAAGTCAAAGCGACTTAGTGGAAACGGAGAAGTCTAATTTTGTGATCACATTGCCTACGTGGATTGTGTAGTCCTCCGCGGTACGCCTATTACGAGAATTGAAGCTGTATAATATTAGGGCCTTGCTAATTTCGGTGACTAAAATTTTCAAATCTGTTCTGGCGGCGAAGCTTTTTTTTTGTTTTTAGATAATGGATGAGAAAAAACATCGGCCTCTACATCAGAGGATGTACCACACCAATTATTACAAGTAGTGGATAAAAGGTAGAGCAAAACAAGTCTCTAAAGCGGATAAAAAGAGAACTAAAAGCAAATGATAAATGTGCTTCCACCCTCTATAGGGAACTCCAAAGTAATCACTTCTAGTTTTTACGCTAATTAGCGAGAGTGTGTTCTTGTCTTGTTCATCATCGCTACAAGCGGGCTCGATACGCAGCCAATAGGCTCATCACGAAAATAACCTTCGACAATGAAAACTATCATTTTGTTAAAGATAATATCGTTTTAACAGCGTCAAATGGCCCGACATATAGCTGTGGCGCCAACCCAAATCAAGTTTCTAATCCTTTTGTTACGATTAGTAAGCCATGTACCAAACATATGGCTTATGTAGATCTAAGGCTGGTTTAGGCGGTAGCATAAAAAGATGATCCTCCATACCGTTTTGAATACGGACAATCTTGGAAAAGGTGTTGGATGGTCTCATTCATATTACAACCAACATATTTCGGCTTGCTTTCAGTTTTTCCTAGTGAGGAAAGCCGATAATTTTCTTTGCTTATTTTCTTCATAGATGAATACACAAGCATGAGAACAGCGGCTACTGCTTTCTGCCAAATTACTACTACTATCTTGTCTTACAAAATTTTCCCTGAAACGAAGCATTTGCTAAACTACGGTTTGTTTATATTCCTCTATTCTGAACTACTTCCTCTGTTTGATTTGTAAGTCGCTTTGACTTTTTGGTACATCCATTTAGCTATGTATCTAGATACAATAATATGCTGGATACATAGCAAAATGGGACGAACAAAAGTCAAAAGCGACTTTAATGGAAACGGAGAGTCTATTTGTGATTTGTGCCTCGTGGATTGTGTAGTCCTCACCCGGTTTGCCTATTCTGAGTTGAGCGTATAATATTAGGGCCTTGCTAATTTCAGGTGAGAATTTTTCAAATCTGTTCAGGTGGCGTAGCTACTTGATTGTTTCAGGCATCAGCGCATCATCGTTAATTTGCTGAATTTTTCATTCGCCGGGTAGTGAGGAAAGGTGTTAATTCAACGCTTATTTTTCTTCATAGATGAATACACAAGCTTGAGAACATTTGCTCTGTCGAGAGTACTACTACTATCTTGTCTTACAAAAATTTTTCCTACTAAGCGGTACATTTGCTAAGCGCCTAAACTTCTGAGTTTGTTTTATATTCCTCTATTCTGAACTACTTCTTCCATTACTGCTTATTTTCTTCATAGATGAATACACAACGTGAGGCTACTTGCACAACTCTACGTAGTACTACTCTTGTCTTGTCTTACGAAAATTTTTCCCACTAAGCGAATGTTGCATTCTCTGTAAGCGCAATCACTAGAAAGCGAGGTTTTTAGAACCCATCTCTAGCGGCGCAAATCGTCGTTGAGCATTCTAAAGTGAAACCAGCGTGGTGGTGAGTAACACTAGGTACATCGGCGATGATAGACCTTGCCAAATAAGATATTCATCATAGCGCCGGCGCGGGATCTATCATTGTAGCATTTCACAGAGGAGTATTTGGGTATCGATTATTATATATTTTCCCAAAGGAAGGCATGGTGGAAAAAGGATCTAATAGAGACATGAGACCAGATAGCACATGTGTGTAATGGACCGAAATGCTCGCCTGGCTATGAGGATATAAAGAGCAGGTAAAGGGATAACTTGACACACTCACTCCAAAGCCAAACTCAAGGATAAAAGATAAGTAAGGGAATAAAGAAAGTCCCTGGTGGACATACAGATTCTAGTCATGGTAGCGTGCATAGAACCGAGTTGATAGTCGGGCTTAACCACGCATGAAGCTGAGGAGGTCGGGCCGTAGGCGTGGGGCGAGGGAGACACTCAGGTGCATCGCGCGATAGGAAGGCACTTTCACGAACTCGCACGCAACATACGAGCAGCGTGATTTCAAGCGGTCCAGAGGCTTATCGCGACCCGCACCTACCCCTCAGCGAGAGTGGCATCGCGAGTCATATTCGAAGGATACGGCATCCGGTTTTGTCCGCGCATCTTCAGGACACTACTCATGCCCCCCATGGCCCCTACGGATGGACGGAATAGAGACCATTGACCCAGAAGGAAGGACTACTTGAACCGCCATTCATTTTAATCCAGAGCACTACCCAATTATATTGCATGAATGGTTTTAAGCATAAAAGTTCTATGTGATATCACAACATAGAAACTATAGCTAGTTCATGTGTCATGATCATGTAAAGAACAACATGTTAGATCATAGGATAAATCACGAGGTATAGAAATAACATGAAGACTCTAATCTAATGCACAACCAAGATAAGAATAGAGCAAAAGGCTTTGGAAGAATACTATAGAAAGATTTATTCGAATCCATCTTCAAGGAGCGAAGCCCTCTTGAAAAGTAGCTTTGCCCTAGCTCCCATCTAAACTACTAATCCTACTAGGAGGAGGAAGAAGAAAGTGGAAGGAGAGTAGCTTTCTTGTGAGGTGTGTGGTTAATGAGGGGAGGGGCCTCCTTTTTATAGGTAGGAGAGGTGCTCATTAGAAGAGCTCCCTCCCCATATGGAAAAAACCAAATCCCTTGGCACCTTCAAATCTGCTTGAACCGACCATCCAACAGCATTAAAGCGCGACCAGTTATGGAAGGTAATGTGCACGCCTGGCAAACACTGGCGACAGCCTGGGATGGGTGAAACTTTTTGATGGTGTAGCGCCCTTTGTATCGGGCTGCGGTTGAGAGCCTATGCATGCTGGCGTGTTGGGCTTGAAAAAGTTGTGTGTGGCGGTGTTTGCTCGAGCCCGGTCTGCGTGTTTGGTCCATTTCTCCCTTGGGCTTGATGTTCTTGCGAGGAGATAAGCTTTCGGGGGACGCCTTTTGAGTACCTAAATTCCACTTGTTTCTTATATAAATCTGCACAATAAGAATTTGGACACTACAAGTGGAATTATGTCAATAATAAATGTATATGTGTGTAGTAAGGTATAGTTTCAACCCCTTATTGGTAGAATGTGCGGCGTTAAAAATGTATGCGTTAGTGACGTCAACAAACTCAAAAGCTTACCTCTACTTGGCGTCCTCGAGCAAAAGATAAGTACTTGTTGTTGATCGAGAGTTTGCTACTATGCTTGGGTATGTTTCTCAAGTGCAGAGTTATAATAAAGATTTTCTACTAGAGTTTGAATAAAATGGCATGCCTTTGCTCACCCTTTTATTACCTTTCATCGTGGCGGGGCTTTTTAGCTTTTCTCAAAGCCTTGGGCGGTTGCCCGAGGTAGAGCGGTTATAACGCAAATACTTTTCATTCATCCTTTTGATCAACTTTCTCATCAGGGATTTATTTATTTAAGTCCAAGAAAGTATGGGCTTTATATATATATATATATATATATATATATATATATTTTGGAGAGGGTGGGCTCCGCTCGCGCCTAGACTTTTTGTCTTTTATTTCCCTCTCTCTCTCTCTCTGGAGATGTGGGCTCTACTGCCCTCGGACACATGTCCATTTTCATCTCTAGCACAGCCCATATCATTTCTCTTTTTCTTTCAAATTAGATTCCCCGGGATGTCAAGTTTCTCTTTTGGACGAAATCATAGCAAATCCATTTGTACCATATCATACTTGGCAACAACTCGAGACTAGATAGAGCCTAATGTTAGATCAAAGGATATCATGAGGGTATAGAAATAACATGAAGACTCTAATCTAATGCACAACCAAGATAAGAATAGAGCAAGGCTTTGGAAGAATACCATAGAAAAGATTTATTCCCGGAATCCATCTTTCCAAGGAGCCAGAAAGCCCCTCCTTGGTAGCTTTTGCCTAGCTCCCACATCCTAAACTACTAATCCTACTAGGAGGAGGAAGAAGAAGAAGTGGAGAGGAGAGAGTAGCTTTCTTGTGAGGTGTGTGGTTAGTGAGAGGAGAGGGGCCTCCTTTTATAGGTAGAGGAGAGGGTGCTCATTAGAAAATGTCCCTCATATGGAAGGAGCCAAAACATCGCTCCTTGGGCACCTTCCAAATCTGCTTGAACCCGACCATCAACGATTAAAGGCACTGACTGTCTCGGAAGGTAATGTACCGCCTCGCCAAACACAGGCACGGCCGCCTCGAGATGGAGTGCTTGCGCACCCGGTGGTCTTGTGGCGCACTGGCTCTGAGCTTCGGTTGAGACGCTTAGACTTCCAGCAGGCTGGCGTGTTGAGGCTTGAAAAGTTGTTGTGTGGCGGTGTTTGCTCGGCCCAGTTACGCGTGTTTGGTCCATTTCTCCTTGGGCTTGATATTCT
>JADLZK010007178.1:0-142981 GCA_015847255.1 Hyparrhenia diplandra
TGGGTGGCCAAAAATGTGGCGCATGACATTTTGGAGACAAAAAAGTCACTTCTTTACATCTGCATTGGCTGCCAACTAGCCAAGGCTTTCAAGGGTAGGAAAAGGGGGCTGGGCTGGCCCCTCAGCAGTCAACACACACTCTGCTGGTCACCCCCTACCCCATGTTTCGGTGTTCCACAACTCTTATGTACATTACATCAGAACAGGGCAGCCTAACGAGCCCTTGGATGGTTGGATGACTCAATTTCACAACAACAGTAACAAGATTATCCACATTACACGGGCAAAAAGAATTCCTCAGCACCTTGCCATGCTGACTTTGGCTTCCGCAGCACCGACTTCAAGTTTTTCTGATGCCCACTGCCAGGCAGTGAGTAGGAAGGAGGGGGTCATCGAGCTGACGGATCGATGATGCCGACGAAAAGAGACTCGCTTCGGAGCTCCTTACATTGCCACTTCTCATAGACCTTGTCCGGTTCTCGTTCCACCAACTCTCTGCCTGATGCTCCCCAAAAACGCCTTCGACTGCGCAGAAAATTTGAGACAGAAAATGACACTGGTATCTCGGAACGGTAGGCAAATCACAATGGTAAATTAGATGCTTTTGACTGCCAACAGATGAACACACAGAAGCAAACAACCCTTTCATTTCTTTATGGTTCATGGCATGATTCAGTATAGAAAATTTCTACAGCTGGGTTAATTGATCAAACATTTACTGCACAAAAGCATGAGTATGAATGGTGATAGAATGTTACTCTTGTAGAGAAACAGACTTCTATAACGTGCTCTACAATTTGCCAATATGGTCTACAACCAACCTCTGCTCTACAGCCATTCTATGCCAGGATCATCAAGTGATTTGCAAAAATTTTATTTTAACTATTCTAGTCACTATTAGTGTTTTTAACTATATATAGATGAAACACAGGGGAAAAACCCATGGAAAGCACCTAGGAAGCGACAAAAACAATTTACCTGAGCGAACACGCTTTAGATCTCGGGTGCCATCAGAAAAGAGTTGTCAGTGTTATGTATACCCTGGTTTCATACTGCTCAATCCACTCAGCCTGAACTTGGTTGCTGGGCAAAGATACTGCACTCGATTTGTAACCCTCACCACATTGAAAAGCGACCTAGCATCCTTGCTGCTACTACATCATCTGCTCTACTGCTTGCACTGAGCATCTCATCACTACTGCTATGTCCCCTTCGATTTGGATTTTCAGCGTCAGGAGGACCTGGAAACCCTATGGGTGTGAGCACTCACTTCACTGTTTTCACTAATACTTCCTGGTGATTTATGCTGATTTGATATACCATTTGGGTGCAATGATCGTCCGATGTTCAGGCTAGGCGTGTTTATGGCACTGATAGACTCGTTTGCATTGGCTGATGAATACCATTCATGCCAGTGTAAATGAAACATACATCTCAATGCCATTTGGAATGTCTTGTTTTGCTTCACTGCCATCATAGGCTCCCTGATCTGGAGGTAGTCTTTCAGCCATATCCTTGAGCTAAACAAGCAACAGAAAAATATGCATGCAACAATCATCAGAGAAAGCAATCTCAGATTCTCAGCCAAACAAGCAAAGAAAGGTGGTTGCCAAGATAAAGTAAGCTCAAAATCAATAATTGAATATTTTTGACAGACTAGGTACCAGATATGTAAGTTTTTGTTAGATAGAAGTCAGCAATTTTTAAATGGTATATGATCATATGGGTATACTGGGCATAATGGTGAAGGGATATATAAACTATATAGTTATACCAAAAAGGTATATATATATGTACTACATTATTTTTGAATTTGTATAATTTGATGACACAAAGCCATGGATGTTCTTGAAATAGAAAGCATATCCCTCATGTACTACAAACCATGGCCATAAGTCCATAAGCATGAAGAAAAATTTCTTGGCAATCCTAACAGCCAATTATTTGAACTAATTGGCTATTTGCAATGGAAAATACCATAGGAGCACAATAGTATAGATTTGTGGGTAACTACAGGCATGAAATTTTAGCCAATCAGCCATTACCTGTGCTGTTAGGGATTTTTATGACTTCCTTAGCAGTATTTAGACTTTGCAGATTCCTCTGAAACCATTGTCATGGCTTCTTGGCCTTTCTTTGCTGATTTCTGCAACCAAGTTCTTGAAGGTCGCAGCGGTGCCTCAGATTATCAACCTAAAGAGGTCCACAGATTTCAATGTTTGTCCATGTAATAACACAAAGCTGCAAGCTTGCATATATAAATCAAAGTCAATACCTGTGCACTGAGTCTTTCCAACCTCTTGACTTAACATCTCGTTAGTTTTTGCAAGACTATCAGCAGCAGTTTTAGCAATTGAAAGACCATGAGGTTGTTGGAACTGGTGTGGTCGGCGTGGTGGACTAGGTTTGCGGAAGAAGGGAAACAGCCCTAGATGAGGTTCAATGATCGAACTGATATGCGAACTGCTCTTGGAACGACTTGTTCAGTCCAACTCCACCAGATAAAAGCGGTATCTTTTAGCTGAAGAAGTGAACTCATTTGGAGTCCGGAAGGCGACTAAGTGCATCAGTTTTCTTCCCTTGTTTTGCTGCCTTGCTGTCAAACTTCTAATCATATTATCAAATTGCTGGGCACAATTGCTCTAGCCAATTTAGCATCATTGTTGCTACCAAGTGGCGCAGGCACAGCCTCTTTTCTTCTATATTAACTGTAATTCTGAGTATGCTGCACTGTTTAATTTTGGCAAAAACATGAATCACAAACACGTATGGTTTTGCAGGATTAGGAGCCAATGCTGCTTCAGGACTAAAGAGGCAATGGACAAAGACCACACTATGGCAATTATGCTCTTCCGGTGAACCCAAATGGTTGCCGACATGATGCACATTGTGACTGCTCGGCCCGTGAAACGCATTTATGTTGGCATAGCTGAAGTGAAGTTTGAACTACGTTTCAGCCTAACAGCCCCTGTCTTTCAATGCTTCAACCAGTGTAGGTATTTTTCCTATCCTCTATGTCTCCATGACCCAGTCTTCCATTGGCCCCCTTTCCCCATGTAAAAAAACCTCACTCTTGCTTGTTAAGACTGCAACATGGTAGGAACCACATGCAACTTGGACAACATGTTCACCCATGATATCTTCAACTAAGCATGGAAGCTTACCATCTGAACGAGGATTCCCAAGCTGACCGTGAACAGTATTACCCATGCTCAGAACCTGTCCAGATGTTGTCAGTCCGACAGTAAGACTATGACCACAGGCTATCCTGCAGAAATCATAATCAATAAGTGAAGCCACACAGGTTGGCTTAAGTCTTGGATCCTTGTCACCATGACCAAGCCGATGTTTGTCGCCATCTCCCCATGTGAAGAGCTTTCCAGAAGACATACTTGAACTGGATTGGGTGACTATAACTTCTACAACAGCTGCGGTGTGCCATACACCACAAGCCACAGCGATTGTCTTGAGCCCTGATAAAGACTCTACCTCCTTTGGACATGAGAAACTTTCACGGTTTCCATGTCCTAAAAACGAATGTACCATCGCGAGCAGTAAAACAGCTGCCCTCTCGGCGTAACCAAGGCTGTATGCCAGGTCCCACAAGAAACATAAGCAACTTGATGACCCTCCAGTGCTCCTGAAATTCTTTTTAGGAATCAGTGGCTCACATCAGTACCATTGCCTAGAAGTCCAATATTATGTGTTCCGTCACCCCAGGTGTAAAGTTCCCCAGCTGTTGTCACAGCACAGGTGTGGAACTCCCCACAGGCAACAATGTCCACATTACAAATAGCTAACGACTCAACCAGACGAGGGTGAACAGAGTCCTCCCTTGATCCATGACCAAGGCGTCCTCCAGATTCCTCACCCCACGTAAACACTTCGCCATTCTTTGTGACCAAAGCAGCATGCTTGACCCACAATCCACATGGTAGACATCAAGAACTAGCTTGGACTCGAGGGGCTTAGGCAATAGAAAATCAGCCTTCCTGGTTGACCTGATTACTGTCTCTGGACCAACTCTTACGGTGTTGTCACAAATGACTTCACCCCACACGTACGCGTCGCCAGAGGAATCATAGTCATCTTGCGCAGAACCATGGCTGATGTGCTAGGGGCACTAGAAGTGCTAACTCTGATGGCATCGAAGAGGCCCCTTTAGTGTGCATATTTGTCGCATCAAGTAACTATTGGGTTTCAAGACCAGTAGCGATGCATAGCAATAAGGGTTGATGAGATAGTTGGCAACCTGCAAGTATTCAACAATAATGAAGTAAAAGTCCACTATACGCCACTATTGATAAGTAAAGTAAGGAAGATTCAAACTAAATGAGTTACAGGAACTAAAGGGCATTGAGAAATTTTGGTGTTTTAAGTACTGCGGCTGTGGAAACAGTTATATAATAAAGGGACAAAATACGAGCAATCTACCTATATGAAGCTAAGGCAACAAGAAAGGGAGATCACTTTTTGATGGCAAAAGAGGGATGTTTGCTTCGCATCCAGAAGCAAACACAACCAGCATTATGGGTAAACGGGTGTCTAAGGGGCCAGGTTGTAGAAATTAGCTAACAGGTTGGTAGCGTCAGACGTGTGTATCTGCAACTGCAATAATAGAATTACACACAAATACAGGTGTTGCACTAAAATAAATAGTCTGTGACAATCCTCGCATGTAGTGTTGTGGACAGAATGGAACAAATGTAGTTGTTTGTCTAAAGCAGTAAGCACTGAGCATCTAGTAGTTGAGTTCCTAGTGAAGGGAGCATGGTTGAAACGAGCAGGGCATGGCAAGGCGATTGGGTTGGTTTCCGCCGAGTCCCCAAATTGGTAGGGAAGCGAAAGCAAGCTGCCCGCCCTCCACACGCACAGCAGCGAAGCCGTCGATCCCAAGAAGAAAAAAATTGACGCTTGATTTGCATCAGAGCAAAGGGAAGAGGAAAGATCCCGCAGGACAGGACCCGGTCCTAGTCCTAGAACAACAACAACAACAACCCCATTCCACACGCAAAGGCGGCTAGGGCTTGCTTCCTTACCAGCAACCGACGGAAGGCGCGGGAAGTCAGTCCGGTACGGATCTCCGCCCCGCGGTGGCAGGAAAGCACAGGGGCGGGCGGGCGAGGGCGAGGCGGCGCGCTTGGACTCGGCCCGGCGCCTCGTTGGCTCTCGCTCCCCGGCCGGGACGGGAGGACGGGCCGAGAGGAGGAAGTGGGCGGGAGAGCGGTGGCGCCTCGGCTCGATTCTTGGGCGCCTGTGGAATCTGAAGCGCGGTAGTGGGAGTGGGAGGGAGGGAGGGGGCGGGCGGCGGTGGCGAGGGCCGAGGAGTCGAGGAGCTCGGCTGCGGCTGCGCGGCACGAGGCACGAGACGAGGACTTGTAGGGGGCGCTTGCGCTTGGTGCTTGTTGGTGCTCGCTCTCAGTCCTCCCCTGCCTGCTCCTGCTCCTGCTCCTGCTCTATTCTTCTTTTTCTCTTTGTCTGATTAATAATAATTACAAGAGGAAAAATATGCTCAAAAACTAATTACAATAGAAAAAAACAGTGTGATGTACTTGTTCAACAGCAAGTACCTCTCCCTTTCTCTCTAAGAATTTCTCTCTCTCTCTCTTTATGACAAGACAGCAAGTACTCCTCTTGTTGAAGATTGCTTCACAACTTATCAAGTGCAATTTAATTTAATTTAATTTAAAATGGTGTTCCCCTTTTTAAACCGTGCAAGTCAGACTGTGTTTGTGTTTGTGTTTGTTTGGTTCCCTTTGGTATGGTGTCACGAGGAGAAGCTTGAAGATTTCTTAGAATTTCGGTCGCCGAAGGTCTTCGTCATAGGGTAGGGTTTGCGTACGTGTGTTCGTAGGGGTGAGTGTGCGTGCGTGTTGCGTCTGCGTTGTACTTGTGTAATCTCAACGAGGAGGCTGACGAAGCTTGATGACCTTTTCTTTTTGCCCCGGAACGAACACACGACACCACACGCACGGTTGTGGCTGGATCGATATCCTTTCCTTGGTGGACCGGACCGGCAACAGGTGGACCATCTGCATGCTCTGCTCGATGGACAGACAATAAGTGGGACCCACCAGCTGACTGAGCATTTCATGTCAAAATTAAAAGATATATTGTCATCAATCTTGCTTAGAGCATTTTCATTTCATTTCAAGGTTCCAGGATCTATCTCTCGATCGATGCCGTGCAGTAACTACCTAGTAATTGAAATGTTCAGTTCAGAAATCAGATTGCTCCGTATATAGCAGCGTGTTGATGCAGGGCCCTCAGTTAAGTTGGTTATGTCCCAAGCTACCAATGCAAATTGAATTGCACTGATACTAACGACAAGAGCAAGAGCTATGTGTTGTGTTGAAAAAGGGGGGACGGTGGCTTTACTGTTTACAGCAAGCGGCATAGGTAGCTAGCTCCTTTTTGTGTCCAACGTATGTCTCCGTGTACCGGCAACGTATCATCCTGATTCCATCTTTTTCTCAAGTTGTTGTGCATGCCTAGTAGCTACCTAATATGCTATCCTTTATTCCAACAACCCGGACACATGTACACGTTTTTTTAAATTTATTTATTTATATATAAACAGGACATACAGTTCAGTATATATTGTGGTGTGGGAGCTACTTTTGAAATCGTACGTAGATCTTTTTGCTTTTCTATAAGTACATGGCTATACACATTTACATCGTTATATGTTATGTCTACCGCGGCAAAAGCGACTTATGATTTTTGACTAACCAGAAGTACATTTCACGCAGGGATGATGCTTCCCTTTTTCTTTTTTCTCAGAAAGTGTGGCATTGCACTTTCTTCGTTAAGTGGAAAATATAAAGTTCTACGATATCTGCGTAGTCGACGAGAGGCGTAACTTGCGCGGAGGTCACATTAAACATAAATCTCCAACTAGTGGTGGGGGGCTGGAAGCTGTGCTGGGTGTTAACTGGCCCGGGCGGCGAGAATGCCAAACACCTGAAGCCAGAGCCAATCAAGTGTTGGCATCCTTGTCTTCTTCTCGGAAAAGCTTTTTACCAGGCAATGTTTTTCATTCCCAAAATGACAGAGACTAGAGAAACAATAACCCAGCGTTTTAATATTAGTATTAGTGATCAATCAGTTTAATCTTGCCGTACGTAACGTAATCAGTTTAATCTGCATCGTACGATATATAACCAGCCACCAGCTTGTACACACACGCAAAGCAATAGTAATAGCACGAGCTAACGGAGATTAAAATGTTTGCATAATGATGGTACGGTGCTGCCTAGCTAACTACCACTTGAACATCGATGATCAGTTGTTCAAAGGGATCCTTATATTAGCACCCAATAAAGTCCATTTTTCCATTCCATATTCTTGAGCGGTGAGGAAGGGCAAGTGGAGGGACAGTGGGCCCCTCACATTAACTCTGGCAGGTAAATAACCGTTTGTAGTATTTGTTATCACTCGTTAAAAAATCGGTGAAAAAATGGGGTGACTTATAAGTCGTGGTAAAAAAAGAAGAGAAAATGGTTACAAGTGACTTATAAATCCCATGACTTAATAAGTCTTTACTGTTTGGCAAAATAAGTCACTTATTTCACTTTTTTATTTAATAAGTCCCATGACTTATGAAACCAAACAACCCCTAAAGCAGTTTGTTGTTGGCTTTTTACCGAGACAAAAAAAAAAAAATATTCTTCACATAAAAGCGGTTGGGTGGTTCAACTTACAATGAGATGGACATCGAAAAGTTGCTTCCCGCTCGTGTGTTGATCCAAATTCCAAACTGTCTGAGTATAGTATATAAGGTACTAATATATGTTCTCTTCGGCCGGGCTGGGTCACATATTGTGGTTGGGATCCGATGGTGGGAGCATGGCCTTGCCATTGTACATAGAGACACCACCAAAAAAAAACAACAACAAGTAATGGGCAAAGTTGATTCCCACACCATGGCCTCTACCTTTTCACGGATGATTTCCAATAGTATTCCTTAAGAAAGAATAAGCTAGAATAATTTTAAGCAAACATGGGTATCTAAGACTCTATTTGGTTGAAAGACTAAAAGTACTTTTTTGAACGAAACAGCCCCTAAGTCCCTCCATCCCTATAGTGTTGCTCAAAAAAAAAAAAAAAAAAAAAAAAGCGACCTGTTGTGTCGCACACGTCACATGCCTCTCTAAATTTGAGAGAACATATTTAGATATTGGTGGCTTCAAACATCGTGTTTCGGCAGTTTTGCTATTTGTAATGCGAACTTGACAGCAGTAGGACTGAAAACATATGACAGTTGATTTGTACGACATTTCTGTATTTCCTCTCTTTTTAATCTCTCAATTTTCGTGCTCTGAAAGGACACTTTTGCCCTCGTGCAAAGCACGATTGCCTCGTGCTCGGCCCGCCTCCACCAGCTAGCCGGTGCCGGAGGGGATGGAGGAACTCGTCTACGTCCTCGGCGGCACCACTGCCTCAGCGACCACGGGCCCTTTGTTATGAACTCGCTCCTCCGCCTGATCCACACTCTCACCAAACTAAATCTCACGTGTAAAATGCTACGCGCATTTGCTAGGGAAGGCTCGTTCCACACTCTGATTTGACTTTTTTTTCTCTAGTAACTATATTGTACGAGTATTAGTTGTATGTCATTTATTAGTATGGTGAATTGGTGAATGTAATAAACAGTGATGGAAAATTGATAAGTAGTCTCAATAAACTATCGTATCTGTATTTGTAGTATGAATGGAAAAGCCTTACCGTGGTGATTATTGATTCTATTGTTTTACTGTACGTAGTTCCTTCATATATATGCGTGGCGTCATTTGTTCATCTACGCCCTGTTAACTGCTGTTAGTTCAGCCTCGTGTTTGACTGGTGACGGATCCCAGGGAGGGCTAATTAGTTAGGGTCATACTATTTTAGAATTAAGGGAGGGGCTAATTAGTTAAGAACATGCTATTTTGGGCTGAAAATCAAACAATTTGTATGGTTGAGGAAGATTTGCACGAAGAGAATAAGGATGCGCCCGACCGGGGCTACATCCCCTAGCCCGGGGCGTGGATCCGCCCCTTGTCGTCAGGGGTAGGGTTTGTGTCCTCTCCTTCCTCTTGATCTCAATCTAAATCTTGGTTTCAATCATATACTGTAAGTTGCTATAGACATTCCAAAACGCGGGATTATTCAAACGATTGACCATCGAAACTAAGTAAAATCACCTTGTCCACTTGAACTGCTTACCAGTCATAGTGCAGTATTTTTTCTCTCTCAATAAAACAATATCAGCCGCGTAAATCATCATCCGACCGAATAAGGCGATAATAATCTTTTTGATAAACAAAGTCCTTTTATTAATTTGACATGAAGGACAACACAAGTACGTACTGCCACGCACCAGGGGAACATGCATGGCAGCAAATGGACACGATATCACAATACATACACATAGACATACTGACAGACACGAAACGAACACATGACACATGCACGATACAAATGGGAAACTAAGCTTAACTTGCTTATTTTCCACGCGACGAAACACGAGCACGGAAAGCCACAAGACAAGAGTGACAACACCAATGGTAAGCTAGTTCACATGACACCGCACGAGGGCCCCTGCCTGTGGTGGTGGTGGCGGCCGCCATGCTGCTGCTGCTGCGCTTGCTGGCAGTCGGCGTCGACGTCGCCCTCGGTGGCGGTGGAACAGCCAGGATCGCACGGGTCGCCGGCGGCGGCGTAGGCGGCGGCTTCGTAGTCCGCTTCAGCGTTGGCGGCGGCGGCACGGTGCAGCATCAGCACGTACGCCAGCTGCGTGACGGCCAGCGTCGCGGTGATGGCCTCCAGCGCGCGCATCCGCCACCGCGCGCGCGGCGGCGGCGGCGGCCCGCATCTCCTGCACGCGAGGCCGAGCGCGAGCGCGGTGGCCGCCCACGCGACGGTGCCCAGCGCCGCGGCGGCCGCGAGGCCCCTGCGGCCGCCACGACGCGCGCGCGTGGAACGCCGCCGCGGCCTTGGCCGCGCAGCCGAGCACGGCGGCCAGCAGCGCGGACTGGATGAAGTGCAGCGTCGCCTCGTCGCCGGCGCTGCGCCGCGCGCGCTCCTGTAGGCGTGCCCATGCACGTGCACGCGTCGGCTACACGCATTGAGTTGAGTATGTATATACATATAAAAAGGATCTTATCTCGGAATAAGAAGATGACGGACGGACCTTGAGGTGGGGGTAGTATTCGTGGTGGCCGGCTATGCCGTCGACGAAGCTGTTGAGCGCCCAGCTGGCGAACCCCATCATGGAGACGTAGAGGGCGAGGTTGAGTAGCAGCAGCGGGCCGGCCACGTTCCTCCTCCCCAGCGCCTCCAGCGACAACGACAACGCCATTACACAGGCCGGCCCCTCGATCGATCGATCTCTTCTCTCAGGTGATTTCCTAGCTCTGTGTCGCCCAAGGTCCGATCCCAATGCACACGTCTCGATCTCTACGTGACAACGTCTGGGTCTGATCTGGTACTTAAAGCAAAGGCGGCCAGCCAGCCTGCACGGCAAGGTTTCGTGTGCGTGTCCGATCCGTGCGTTCGGGCTGGCATGCAGTTGCACACGCAGCCGTGCTTCGCTGACAGCCCATGCGCTGCAGTAGCGTGTGTCGTGACGAGAGAAGAGGGTGAAGCCGCTGCCACGGCCCACCGGCATGTCACGGTCACGCGCCAAGGGGAGCTTGGCCGGCTCTCAGCTGGTCGGCGCGGCGTCGTTGTGCGCGGAAGCGCCGGAGCATGCGTGGTGGCAGCTTGCAGAAATGAGTTAGTTTTGGGATGACAAGTAGATCCACGTCCTCCTCTTTTGTCTGGTCGTGGTCATGGTCATGGCGTCTCTGTTCGTGCGCCCACACTCCGATCGAGTCAATAATACGTCGTCGTCTTCCTCATCCCGTGCGCCTCCATCGACAAAATTAAAGGCCCCATGGTGGGAGCTAGCGCGCAGATTGCATTGCCTTGTGCCTTTGTTTCGATCGAGCTAATGGGGACCATGCATCTTTCGGTCACTTGTGGACGAAGGCCAATCGAGCAACGAGAACCACACCGTGCTCGTGGATTGGGTGACTGAGCGTTGGCGTAGGGGATTGATCCTTGGCGCGGCAGACACGATGACCAAGGAGTCGCGCGGGACTCTGTTCCGCGACTGAACCAATCGACGAAACAAACCGGCGCTGGGTGATTTACGTGGGGTAATTTGTAAAATTAGGATTAGGGTTGCCATGAATGGGGGTTTAAGTGCTACAATAAACCACCTCTACTCATACCATAAATGAGCAATCTTGATTGGACTTTTCATAGTTTGTACACGAAGTTGGGGAACGATTCCATATTGAAAAGCTGTACAAAATAGCTCTAGATTTTTGCTGTGGGTACATATTTGTCATCCGAGAAAGTGAAGGAGAATGAGAAATAATTGATTGATTGGGGGACAAAGAAGAAGGGAAGGTGTCAGAGAAAAAACATAGACGAAAGAACTAGGAACGAATGAAACTACTGAAATCATTTCATCAAAAAAACCCTACCGTAACCAGCCGCAAAAAAACGATGAACAGATCAGCCCCGAAAAGATTTGATGATATAATATTTTTATATACACAGACATAATAGATGTAGACGTATAATTTTTTACTTTTCCTATGTTTCTGTTGAAAGAAATCATCCAACTCCATCCTGTGACAAAGAAATCATACAACTCCATCTTGTGACGTGTTAGTTGTGATTTGTGAGAACACACATCTTTAATTTATCCTTGTCTTTTTATAGAAAAATATTATTAGTTGTAATTTATGGTACAAATATATAAATGCGTTAACTAACACTTTGTACGCACGGTGCCGATGATAAATCCCACCCATGGATGATGATAAGGGTTTAGCGGGGTTGCAAGAGATATAGCAATTCCCATAATTTTTTACACTATTTCAAATATAGCGCATTAGTACTACTACTTCAACCACGCGGTCCACTGGCGTCGCCTCACCCACTCGGGCGGCACGGCGACTCGACCCCGCCTCCCCTCGCCGGTAACTTCCGCCTCCCTCCCCTCGCCGCCAGGGCACGGGAGGGAGCCCGCGCGGCCCGATGACGGCGGCGGGAGCTCGCTCGGAGCGCGCGCCGTGGCGGGACGAGCTTGGCGGCGACGTCGGGCCGGGGCTCCAGCGATTGACAGCGCGCCGGCGCTGTCCCGGTCCTCCCGCGGCGAATCCGGCGCTCGGCTTGATCCCACACAAGCGGGTGGCGGGCCGGGCCGGCCAGGAGCTCCGACGACGGCCTCGTCGGGGGCAGCGGAGAGGGCGGATCCGGCCCTCTATTGGCGAGATCCCGCCTCCGAGGGTGGGATCCGCTACAAGACGGGGCTGCATCGACGTTCACGACATGCCGGTGGTGGTGGGGTGTGACGCGGTTGGGGGTTGAGGTGGTGGTGCGCCGAGGTGCCGGCGTGGTGGAAGTAGTGCATCCCTTTATGGCGGCGCGCCTTGGGTGTGTCCTACCGGGCGCCGAAGAGCTTGAAGACGACGTCGCGCGGCGTCGGCTACGCCGGTGTCCGTTGGTGCCCGCGCCGTAGCGGAAGAAGTTGGCCGCTGATTGCGGGTTCGCACACGGGGCGCTGCTCTCGCGCAGCAGGACGGCGTAGCGCGCGCGCCGCGCGTTGCCCCCGCATGGGGCAGGACACGGTGTTTCGCCGCGGGAGGTCCCCGCGGTGTGGCGTCCTTGGCGGGCAAATCCTTGGCCATGGTGGTCGGGACCGCCGCCGGGCGGATTCGCGCGGCGGTCGGCGGCCGAGGTGAGATGGTGGTGCTCTCCTCCCTCCGCCTCCTCAGGTTGTTCCGGCCGCCGCCTGGTGGCGGGTCGGGTGGCTTGCGCCTGGTGCTCCTGGCTGGTGTGTTCTCGCGGTACCGTGGCGGCATGGTGGGGAGTACCGAGCCATTTCATCGCGGAGGAGTTGCGGAGGCGGCGCAGCGGCCGCGGCTTGTCCGGGAGCATGTGTTAGGTGCGGTATGGTTCCGCGAAAGCCTTCACCGACATTCGTGTTGGTTATAGTGGTGGCGGTGCCCTTGGGGGCGCCGTTCTTCCGTTGGGGACACCACTATGGAACACCGAGGCCTTATGCATGGAGTCTTGGGGTGAAAACCGGTCCAGATTTTGACGAGCGACGACGGCACCATCGGTGTCGCCCTCCCTCCTTGAGGCGTCGCTCATCGAGACTCGCCCCACCGGTGGCATTGTGGTTTGAAACGGTTGGTCCGCTGTGCAGCGACATTGAAGGTGTGCAGCGTCCATGTGTTGGCGGCAAGGTGTAGAGGGCCCATAGGTGCTAGTGGCCGGGCGTTGGCGCGCATGGTGGTGGTGATGATCGGTGCCGGGCCGGGCGGAAGTGGTGCTCAGTGCGGCTTTCGATATCCGAGTCCCGGGCAGTAGTTGAGTGGAGTGTGAGGCGGTGGGTGAGGCGAGGCCCCCACGCAGTAGCCGGATCGCTGGTTTTCAAAGGTGCCGCGACGGATTGTTCGACCGATGCTACGCTGAGCCGGGGGATTGACGATCGTGGGTGTTCTAAGATGGGGGTGCTAGTCCCGTGGTGGAGGAGTTCCCGGTAGCTACTTGGGCTTGCAATGGCCGCGGCTTTCGCCATGGCACGCGCGTTGGCGACGACGGCGCAAGTTTCGACGGTCCACTTCGGCTCCTCTCCCAGGTGGTGATGATGGTGTTGATTTGTGTTGTGTGTTTGTGTCGATGTCCCAATCCGACTACAATTTGTGGATGGAGACTTCGTGTTGATGACCCAATCCAACCAGTGAAAGCGTCATGTTTATTTTCTCCCATTTGAGTTGGTGTTAGTTGGGTCTGAGTTGCTTTAGTGGTTGTAATAAGTGGTAGGTGGAGTGGAACACTTCCTAAGTTGAGTTGAGTGGGCGCTAGTTGTGCGCAAGTTGAGTTGATTTGGTACCAGGTGTTCAAGTGGAGTAGGGGTACCCTCTACAATTGTATGGTTTTCTGGCCCGATTTCCGGTTAAAAACTGGGCTGGCACTCTTGCCTTTTTTTTTTTTTCGTCTAATAGAAATCGCGTGATATAATATTTTTTTATATACACAGAAATAAAGAGATGTAGACGTATAATCTTTTTTTTTTTACCCTTATTCAATATAGCAAAAAATTTTTTTTTTACTGAAATGATTGTCGTTGTTGTAAGTTTGTCACTAATTCTCTGTCATGGACTGTCCAAAGAAATTATACCACACCATCTTGAATGAATCAGGACGACGCCGGAGGTGGAGGGAACGGCACCTCCACGAGCCCTTCAAGCATCCGGATGACGGTCCTCATCGCCGGCCTCCCATGTGGCTCCGCCTGGGCGCACCACACCGCCACCTTCACCGCCCGCTCCACCTCCGCCGCCTCGCCTTCGCAGCTCACAACTCGCTTCATCACCTCGCCGCCCACCAGCCACTCGTGCGCGCACTCCATGAGCGTCCGCTCCTCGCCGGCCTCCTCCAGCTCCATGCTGCGCCGGCACGTCACGATCTCCAGCAGCACCACGCCGTAGCTGTACACGTCCGCCTTCACCGTCAGCGGGCCGACGCCGCGGTACCACTCTGGTGCCATGTACCCGCGCGTGCCGCGCACCCCCGTGAACGTCCGCGTCTGGTCCGGCAGCAGCAGCAGCAGCCAGCCCAAAGTCGGCGATCTTCGCCGTCCCCGACGCGTCCATCAGGATGTTCTGCGGCTTCACGTCACAGTGGATCACCCGGCTGTCCAGCTCGTCGTGGAGGTAGTGCAGCCCTCGCGCGACGTCCAGTGCCATGCCCATCCGCTCGCCCCACGCCGGCGGCGCGTCACCGCCGCCGCCGGTCCTGAACAGACGCTCCGCCAGCGATCCGTTGCTAATGTACTCGTACACGAGCAGCCGGTTGTCGCCCTCGTGGCAGAACCCCAGAAGCCGGACCAGGTTCCGGTGGTTCGTCCGCCCGATGGTGCGCACCTCCCGCTGGAACTCCACCTCTCCTTCCTCCACCACCTTCTCCAGCCGCTTCACGGCGATCGCCTTCTCGACGCCGTTTGTGAAGCAGCGTGCCCCTGAACACCGTGCCGAACGCGCCGCGCCCCAACGGCTCTTGAAGCCGCACGTCGCGTGCTCCAGCTCCTGGTAGCTGTACGACTTCAGGGGCGTCTCCTCGTCCATGGTCTCCACCGCGTCCGGCTCCGGGATCGTCCTCCGCTTCGCCCAGAACAGCCGCGCTGCCGCCACGAGCGCGGCTAACGACACGCACGTCAGGAGCCCGCTGCAGATCAGCGCGATGGTGCCCCGCGGCCGACACGGCGGCCTTCTCGCCGCCGGCGCGCGGGGACGGGACTCGTCCCCGCTGCGTTCTTGACGAACAGAGGTACCTGCCGCCGGCGCGGCCGTAGAGGAGCGGGAGCTGCTGCTTGGTGCACGTGGAGGCGTTGGTGTCCAGCAGCACGGCGGCGCAGAGGCAGTCGTCCATGCACGCGGCCTGGCAGTCGGTCTTGCTCGTGACGTTGCGAATCATGGCGTATGACATGTCCGCCCACCACATGTTCTGCATCATCGCCATGGACAGAGCAGCTGCGCAGTCGCCGGTGCCTGACCTCCGGTGCAGCCGAGCGCCGCGTTGCTGCCGTCGATGAAGTCGAAGCCCGGAGGGCACAGGCAGGTGGGCTGCGCGTCGCGATCGAGGATGCAGTAGCTGTTGAGCCCGCACACACCCTTGACTATGCACCTGTCCTCCGGCCGTGCAACCAGGACATCGGTCTTCCACACGCCGCCGGACGAGAGGGCGTGGCGGTACAGGCGGAGGACCCCGTCGGGGTCCAGCGTTTCTCGGTAGAAGACGTCCGTCTCATCGGGCGAACGCGCGGCCCCCGGGCGCGTCTCAGGTTTCTGGTGTAGTTGCCGTTGTTGCCGGTGAGGTAGAGCACGCCGGTGGCGTCGAGGCGCAGCGTGAGCTGGAAGCCGAGGCGGAACGTGCCGGTGTTCCAGTACGAGGCGGCCGCGACGTTGCCCGTCTCGACAGGGTACAGGACGAGGTTGCCGTCGTTGATCTGGTTGGCGAGGCGGTACTTCCCGGCGGCCCTGTTGGTGGGCGACACGCTGGAGAAGAGCTGCCCGCCAGGCACAAGGTCCTGACCGGCGAGCAAGGTGTCAGTGGGCGTGGCGAACGTGGACCACACCGCGGTCCCGTCGGCACCGTAGAGCACGAAGCTGCCGTCGTCGCGCATGGTCGCTCCGGCGACCGGTTCGGCGCCGCCACGGCGAGGCTCCTGTACTGGCCGTCGGCGCCGGTCCAGAGCAGGCCGCTGTTGGTGATCCGGAGCTCGCCGCCCGTGGCCGGAGTGTTGTTGCCGGCGGCCGTCCACACGACCGTCACGTTGGGCGTGGTGGCGAGCCAGACGCCGACGGCGAGGCCGCCGCCCGTGGCGTAGAAACCGAATGCGAAGCGGCCGGACTGGGAGGGCCAGGCGGCACCGGCGGCGGCCGGCAGGAGGTTCCTAAGGTGACGTTGTTGGTCTGCGCGCCTGACATGGGCAGGGAAGCAACCGTGGCGAGCGCGATCAACAGCGGACGGATGGGTATAGGTATAGCCATGGCTGCCACCGGAGTACCCATTTGTGCGCGCCAGCTCCATATATGCATGGTGGATCACCAGCAGTGATGAATGTGCTTCCTTTGTTCTTCATCTAGCACTGACTATTCTCCTTCAGTCGATGCCGTAGATGTTGATCCTCTTTTTTTTTTTTTTTTTTTTTTTTTTGACAGGACACTATTTTTTTTTTTTCTATAAGCCTGATTTGGTGACCTCTAATTAGTTTTTGTATTGAAGGAATATGTAGTCAAATTCATTGACCTGCCCGCGACCACGTTGTGGTGTGCAGCTAGGAGCCTAGGATGCAAGGACAATCCAATGGTAGCAGCAGCGGACTAGCAGCTGGCCGGCAACGAATTCAGCTCACACGGTAGTAGGTACGGTGGACAAGCAAGGTCGATAGCAATGGAAAATGGAAGAAATTCAGGCAGGGAAACAGCAACAAATCAAACAGGGAGTAGTTTCTGTCTTCAGATTAGATTAGATGGTGAATCTAAGACGAGTTCAGAGGAGTATTTTGTGGATTCAGTTATTTGACTTCATTCTTAACCGTCGTCAGGTTACACCCCTTTCATGGTTCGGTTTTCGCGGCAGAGTATTATGTGCAAATTCATTCCAGGTCTGGCTTTTCTTCCTACAAAAAATTTGCAACATTTGAACAGTCTTAGGCTTTAGCACCAACAGAGTAGTGAATGAATCGAACCGGATGGGCCGGGCGAATTTCATGGCAACAGATATGGGCTGATTTCATGGGCCTCAAGCCTTACAACTTGGTCCCTTGACTGGATAAGAACAACAACTACTACACCACGAACGACGGCGATATCGCCGGCGTAAGGCTGTAGAGGCTACAGCCGGATGGAAAGCCGTGCAAAGCATGGGTTGTAGTTGGATCGACGGAGCCTTGTAGAACGCTGCACCGGGCGGCCGAATGATAGACGGATTGCCGTCGCCGGAGGTAGAAGAGGAGACTCCAAGTCGGGATCAAGGGGGAAGACGAGGGCGTCGAGGCACCGTCGGAAGCAGAGCTGCTTGGTAGAAGCCTTGGTCAGCCGGATCCGAGGCTGCAACGTTGGGTGGAAGGTGGAGCAAGCGGCGGCGGCGGCGGTGGCGTGAGCGGATCTCAGGTCGAGGTTGGAGGAGCGGCGGAAGTGAGAGGAGACGAGTTCTACTGGGCGGAGGAGCGGGGGTAGTTTATTTAAACACACCTGGCGGCCCGGCGGCGACGGCGATTTAGGTGGCTAAGGAGGCCGGCGGCGGCGGGCGGGCAAGAACTAAGGAGGTAATTGCAGACTAATAAAGGGACCGCGACCATAAAGGCAAAGGAAACTAAAACGATCTATTATCTACCGGGAGGCGGGCCCCGCCCCACGCTTAATTATCGGGAGAGGGCAAATGGGAGGCGACGGGGCGGGTGTTTCCGGAAGGAAGCACGGCCCAATCCCCTATTGTGTTTCGCAGTCGAGCTCATCAGCAACAACGTACTGGCGGTGGGTGGTCATCCATCACCTTTGCATTGGTTAACCATTGACCCAGTCCCACTTCAGGTCTCGGTGCGATCTAAAGGAATGCAGAGCTTATCTTTACTACCTAAGAAGGATGAAAACTATACTTTGTTTTTCGTGCGGTCAGCTAACACTTTAACCTTCGCCTCGCTCGGTTCGACGGTCGAGAACGGGTGCCTCACCCAGGCGATCTCCTCCTGCCCCTCCGTATTTCTCTCGACAATTATGAAAGGAAGGCAATTATCCACCAAATCAATTGGCTTGTAGTCTAATGGTAGGGCGGTCAGGTGGGACGCTACTCCCCGAACCAAATCACGGTGCTTTCGCCCTTTTTTAAAGGATTTTCAGGATTTTCGGCGTTATGCATTAAGTGGTAGCGACGTTCCGTCGTCCGACAGGCGCCAATGGTGACCGAATCTCGTGATCTGCCGGGTCTTGCGATCCTTGAGGGGGTGCTCATAGGGGTAGGGTTTCAACGTGTGTTCATAGGAAAGCGTGCGTGTTGTGAGTATCTGCGTTGACTGTGTCATACTCAAGAAAAGCCCATGCACGCGCGATCTCAATTAGGAAACAAACCAAATCCTGAGGAGACATGCACACGATCTTGGCCTCCCCTAATCTTCTCTCTACGGTTATTAAGGACATATAAAAGGAAACAATTCATGCAGGACATGCAAAAGGAAACAATTCACGCAGCGCAGGGTCTAAAAGGAAAGATGCATGCGAATGCAAATAACGCCACGCAGTGATAGCCTGCGGTGATCGCGGCGCCGGCTCCCGGTCTAATATCCATCTGTGCGAGCCATATCAATCCGCTCAAAAAGCAAGACCAACTCCATCGACCTCGCTGCCATGGGTCGTCGTTCGCCGTCCTCGCCCTCGTGCGACGCCACGCCACGCCATTGACCTTCTCCTTCATCCCTCGCCCTCTACGCCACGTCGCCGACCTGCTCCGCCGTCCTCGACTCCGTTCTACGCCGCGTCGCCGACCTCACCCTCGTGCAACACCGTGTCGTCGTTACTGCCGTCGTCCTTACCTCCACGCCAGCTAGGCCGTCCTCCACGCCACCAGAGCCGTGGAGCCGTCGTCATCGTGAGATCGATGTCGTCCGTCATCTCCAAGTTGAAGATCGCCACCGCCACCAACGTTGCTGCCCCATCAATCGCCTGGTATGTGCTCCGATCTCTTGCTTGCCGTTGGGTTGATGTGCCTGTCCGACAATAGCCAAATTGGTACTCTAAAACCTGGATACTGAGTTCAGGTAATACTGGTTGTCTGAAAAATTATAGGACCTGAAGCATCAACTCCATTTGTTGATGCACCTTGCAGACCAACGGCTTCAGGTAATTGCACTCCTGTTGCAGCATCAGCATCACCTTGCTCTCCTCCTTGATCACCAAATTTGGCACAAAAATTAGAAGGCTTGATCAAGCCTGTGTTTATACAGTCCCGCAACCCAACAAAAGAAAAATAACTCAATTTGGCCATGAGAGCATTGATCAAGACATGTGATACCTCACATAGTAGTTTTGGAGAAACATTGACATTAATCATTACTGCTCTACTATGGAGAATTTTCTTTCTGTGGACCAAGACAATACTTTTGAAAACTATATGCACAGTTAGAAGTGCAAACACAAATTTCTGCATGGCGAGATCAAATTCAGATGGGAATCATTATGCTGGGTTAGGACAGTATAATTGTGCGTAGCATAAGGTTGCCTACAAAATGCACTCATATCTAAACAAAATACATTTGTTTCTAACCGAGAACAGATTGAAATACTGAACAGCTTCTATGAATTGATAGATTTTCTCAAAAGTCCTTTTTTTTTTTTTTTTTAATAAATAAAGCATACCTTGCCTACGCAAATACTAAAGAAATTCTTTGGATTTCAGATAATAGACTGATAAGAATATCAAGATATAATGTGTCTACTCAAATCACCCATACAAATCTAAGACAATATAAACATGGAAAACATTAAACTCAATTGCAGGGTTTCACTGGCACAAGTATTTCGGATTTGTTGGGCATAAGTAATAGAAGCAGGTAAACATTATTGCAGATACACAATACTAAATAGCCAATTAATTACCTGAGTTTGGAATGCCCCTGTGGTATTAGAATTCATCAGATTTTAGTTTCAATAATACGTCCTTGGTTCAGGAGCCTAACCTGAAAGGCAAATTATTAAAAAAAAGGTATCCAACCATTTGTTCTCTAACTGGAAAAAGTAAAAAAGAAAGAAAGAAAAATCTTGACATTAGAAACAGAAATCTATATCCCTTTTCTGGTTGGCGAGTACTGAACATTAGAAACAGAAATGTACCCAACCATTTGCTCTCTAACTGGTGTTGAGCTTGCTTCTCTAGCAAAACTGGGTCATATATCTAATAGCAGTGAGCTAGCTAACTGACCCTATTTTTAAAAAAGGTATCTATTTCTATACCGAGAATGCATTAACTAAGAAAGCCAGGGAACTATTTTTAGCATCTCCCTGCACAAACACCCAAAACAAGTCCATGCTCTGGATCTCATACCCTCTCAGTTTTCACTCTTGGTTCGAGACTGATCAACTGCAACATTTCTATAAGCTTTTTTTTAGTGAAGAGGTTATAGGATCTAAAGTAATCAACATGCAAGTAATAAAAAAATCAATATTTGGTTTTATATATGTAAGACAGAAAAACTACAATTGAGATCGGAACTTTGGTTCAAGCAGATTCTCTAGATTCAGTACCTGATTTAATGAAATGAATTATAAATGCTTCGCCAATAGGGTTTTCTTTTACACTGCAGTTATCTACAAATACCATAGCCTCTAGATGTATGATGTTTGCTAAATGCTTCACGAATAGGCTTTTCATATTCAATTGTTGATCAAATATCCACGTTGCCAACAATGTCAATATCCTAAATGACATTTACTTTTAATCTGATAAACAATTAGCCTTTGTAATTTGTTCATTAACCTGGCTTTTGAGATTTCTATGCTACTCCACAAATGGTTACAATGAGATGATTCACTGCAAGCTTCAGACAAGAAAATAGTAGTAGGGCACTTCTGGAACACGCTTAAGCTTAAGAGGCTATGATCATTGTACAATGCTTCCACTATAATGTCAGACTGTTATAATATAATGAAAGTGAACACGGTTCATCATCACCAAATTAGAGGGAGCTAAGTATAGACAATCACATCAGTTACTCACTTTTCAAATCACATCGGTTTGACACAAACAAAGAGTCACCAACTTCACTTTTCAAATCACATCGGTTTGACACAAACAAAAGAGTCACCAACTGTAGTTGACATTGTCTTAGACTGAAAATTTTAACAATTTCATCAACAGTGACCATTCAACAGATGTGTGTTCACCTCTAGCAACTTCTATATGGAATGTGAATCCAGAAGTGCTAGCCTTTCCAAACGGGTTCTACTTAATCTAAAGGGTTTGTGAACATAAGATGGCAGTTCAAATATGTCTTAAATTAATGCTTACTGATACATTCTTTCTCAAAGGGGATCAGAGAGTTCCCCACATATCTAAGTAAAGCGCCTTATTATTTTAAATGATAGATTTCATTCCGAAAAATATGCAAAAAGCAGAATCAAAATTATTTCAGGTTGGTTCATAGCTCATTCGGTGTTATTTTTTCGTCGTCCTTTATATATGCAGGTGTACATTTGATTGTAGAAAAAATGTATCATAAGACTCACAAAATTCTGCTGTATACATTGAATATTCTGATAAGTGCATCCCATCCCTTTGGTTTTTGCAAGTGGCCTTACTGAATCACATCACAACATCAGATCCTTGGAGCATACTTTACATAAACCATGACAGCAGCATTGCCCTTATCATCCCAGTATAAAAAAAAATCCAAAAATTGCTCACCTTCCTGGCCAATCTTGCGGCATCAATCCTCTCCTCGCGGATGGTGGCGGGCCGGCGGTGGTGTTACGGTGCGGCACCGCTCGGAGGGCCGCGTGGTGTCGGGAGGCGTTGCAGTTGTGGCCGAGGCCGTGGCCGCTGCGACACCCCTCGGCAGCTTCGTCGTCAGCGCAGCGTCGCTGGAGGCAGTCTGCGGAGCGCTGCGCGGCGGTGGCTGCTGGCGATGTGGTAGGGGTCGGCGTGCCTACGCGAGGCCGGCCAAGGCGGCGTGTGGGGCGGCGTCATGGCGGCCATGTCGGCGGCGCTGGTAGCGGTATAGGGAATGGAGGGGGAGGGGCGGCGCTGGTTGGAGCCGGGACCGGAGTCCGAGCTGGCGTGGCCGGATCAGTCGACCTTCGCGTGCCGCCCCTACTCCTTATCGCCTTGCCGCCGTCGATGCCAAAGCTCGACACCCGCATCGCGTCGACACCCACGCTCCTCCCCAAATCCGACGACGTCATCCATGGCCGGTACGTGCGCAGCCATCGAAATCCTCCGCACGCAGCCGGCGTGGGCGCTATACGCCGTGGTCCGTCGCCCGGCCAAGCCCCTGCCTCCCGTGCCGGTTGCAACTCCGCCGATGTTGACCTCCCCGTCGCGGAGGAGCGCACGCCGGCCGCCGCCACGAGCTCGTCCAGCCGTGCTCGATGCGGGCGCCGGCGGAGGGAGCGGGGATGGGGTAGCAAGGCTGGCCGCTGGTGGAGCAGGGGTGGGTGGTGGCCGCCGGTGGTGCAGTGCAGAGGCGAGCGGCGAAGAGAGGTCGAGCAGGGGCGAGCGGCGCCTTGCGGACGGATTGGATAAAGGAGGAGAGGGGAAAAAGAAAGAAAAGGAAGAGAAAAAGAAAGAAAAGAAAAAGGAAAAAAAAAAATAATATCTTTATTTTAGACAATGTGTGTTTTAAGCCTTTAACAACATCGGTGGCATGCCGCAAAAATATAGTGATAAAAAATAAGAAATGGCCGATAATGTTGGTGTGTGTGAAAAGATGAAATACAACTTAGCACAATGCATATATATAACTCAGCTTGACACTGCTTTAATACTTGTTTCTCATATATTATTTCTAATTGTTATCGTGTTTGCAGGTTATTTTGCCATGGAATTTCTATGGAAAATATATGTTTTATGTTTTAGATCAGCAGGGAAAATATGCTTATTATGGTTGACGCTAGACTTGTCGAAGACCGGGTAAAGACACACCAATACTTGATATATGTCGTAAACTATTGATTCGACATGCGTTTCAAGCCATAATGAATAAACATATTCCCGGATGGAATCAAAAAATCTTCAGATGGAAATTTAACCGTGAGAAAAACATTACTACTGACATAGATGTGTAACTCATAATCACAGTCACTAATAGCAATAATAACTATTATTTAATTATTTATATATTACCGATGATGAATCTTGCCACACACTCAAGTGGATTACTTATTCTACAAATAGTCGTGAATCCGCATATATTTGTAATGCGGTGAGGATAACATACTTTGTTTTAAGGTTTTATGAGATTTTTCAAGACACGCAAGATATTGCCTACGACATAAGCACTAATATTTGCATACACTCTCATGTGTACAAGATTGTATGAAGATACGCCGGAACTTACTCATGGATTTATTTTTAAGCATGAAATAAATGGATATCGAAGATTTCTTTCACCGATATAAAACATTATCTTAGGTGAATTATGAAAAAGCCCATAAAATAGATTTTTATGAGCCCGCAAATATCCATGATTGATTGTGTTTCTTTTACAAAACTTATTTGGATTAAATGTCACTTTAATATTTTTTTTTTTTTAATTTTACAGTATTATTATCTTATCATGCGATCCATATATTTTTATAAAAAATTTAGTTACCCCAGAAACAACGCACGGGTGCTTAACTAGTACATAAATATATATATAATTTCCTTTAGTTCACACTAGAGCCCGATATTATATCTACTTTAACCACCAGTAGGATAGGAGCACAAATTGGTTGGAAAAAGCGAGAGATATGGTGTAAGGAACACTATTTCTCGTCTTAATAAACAGAATGTTGTGAATCTTTGAGAAAAAAAAAACGAGAGATACGTATCAGACATGCATGGACAGGTAGGTCAACACGTTGATATCGATCTCGATCCAACTCGTGACAGGTCCTTGTCGATGGACAAAATGCGCTGATTATGCATTGTCACGACCACGTCACTGCTTTTTTCCGTCAAGTCGTAGCCTCGTGCCCTGTACAACTATAGTTCCAAGGTTGCTACGGCACCCACTACCGTGTCGCCATCCTTGCAGGGCCGTACTTACAATTTTAGAGGCCCTGAACAAAAATTCATGACGAGGCCTTAGATTTTAAAAAAATCAAAGCATACTTTCACTTAATTATAATAAAACTTCAAATTTATATGGATTTAACACTACTAGGTATAAATCAAATCTTAATCTTTAAAAAGAGTAAAAACTAGTATGCAAACAATTAGCACCATAGCTAGTATAACGCACCGGTGGTAGTTATAAATTTGGAAAACGAACGAACAGGCCGCACACCCTAATCGCCGGCCCTGATCCTTGATGCACTGTTCATCCTAGGTACTACTCAGTCACGGGTCAATATGGAATGGAATTCATCAATCATCCCCAAATAATGACAGGATCTGCCATTTGTTCAAGAAACCATATGTTTTTTTTTTACTCCTAGGCAAATGAGATATGTAGTAAAATAAAAACCAAATGAAAAGTGACCAGATAGATCCCCAGCATTGGGATGTTTGAGTTCCATCGTTTCTTCTTCCATAATCTAAATAAATGATACCCAAATTCTCAAAAAGAAAGCTTTAATTTTACACGAGTGGGTCTGTGTCCATGGTCACCACCTTGGAATCTTAGATTAGATGGGAGAGGAAGGAGAGGCCGCCAAGGTGGAATAGAGGTGCTTGTTGCGTGTGGTGTGACGGGTGGCGGTGACGATGACGAATTAGCATCATCGTGCAACACATTTAAGACCATGGAGTGGACCGACGACAATCGTGCTCCATGACCATCAAGGACAAAATCTCAGTCACTCCTTTCCCGTCCTACACTAGTAGAAGCCACCTTGCATTTGCCAGTAGCTACGGCGGCACCTGCCCTGATATTATTCCACATTCATTCATGACTCTAGCACGCTGTTTTCTTTTCTCCATTCATACGAATTGTATTAGAACTTGATAATAAATAATATATTTATAAAATAACATAAGATATAATGATCTTGGTTGATTCAATCGATGCTTTACATGGACGAAACTCCATATAACACCGTAGCCACAATATACTAATGAGTTATTTATATCGAAAAAAAAAAAAACTAACGACTTACTATAGTTTCAATATAAAACTAAACCAATATGCCCTGCTAACAGGTGAGTCGGTGACCCAATATATCCTCATGTACGTACGTGCGTAACAGCTTGGACTTGATGAAGCCATGATGGGAACCATCTTTTGACTAACAGCGCTACTAAATGACGCATGATTTGATGGATCAGTCTTGACTAACCAAATCTCTAGTTTACTTGCAACACTAACCAAGTCTCATCGCCAAAGCATCATACCAGTCAATGAATCCAATTCAATTCATCACTCTTCATCCTTCTTCTCTTCTTCTTCAGCAGCAGCAGCAGCAGATATGGTACGGGAATTTCGTTAGCTAGCTCGGCGCCGACGCGCGCCATGGCTCTGCCTCTATCCATCCGCATGCTCTTGTCCCTCGCGCTCGCCACGCTTCTCTCTGTGTCAGGCGCCGCCGCGCAGCAGCAGGCCACCAACGTCACCTCGGGGACCTCCCCTGCAGGCGGCCGCGGGCGCCGCCCGGCCGTCACCGTCGGCCGCTTCGCGTTCGGCTTCTACGCCACGGACGGGGGCCTCGCCGTGGGCGTCTGGCTCGCCACCGTCCCCAACATCACCGTCACGTGGACGGCCAACCGCAACGCCCACGCCGTCCACGGGCGGCGCGCTCTGGCTCACCTACGACGGCCGCCTCGTCTGGACGGCCCCGCCGATGGGCAGGACAGGACCCTCGCGGTGCCGCCCCGGCCGGCCGTCTCCGCCGCCATGCGCGACGACGGCAGCTTCGTGCTCTACGACGCCAACGGGACCGTGGTCTGGTCAACCTTCGCCGCCCCCGCGGCGCCCACCGACACCCTGCTCCCGGGCCAGGACCTCGTCCCCGGCGCGCAGCGCTTCTTCCTCCAGCGTCTCGCTCGCCGACAGAGCCACGGGGAGGTACCGCCTCACCAACCAGCTCAACGACGGCAACCTCGTCCTGTACCCGGTCCAGACGGAGAACGACGCCAACGCCGCGTACTGGGCCACCGGCACGTTCCAGATCGGCTTCCCGCTCACGCTGCGCCTCGACGCCACCGGCCTGCTCTACCTCACCGGCAACAACGGCAACTTCACCAAGAACCTGACCCGGGCCGGGACGCCACGGTCTCCCGGCGAGACGGGCGTCTTCTACCGCGTCACGCTCGACCCCGACGGGGTCCTCCGCCTGTACCGCCACGCCGTCGCGTCGGGACGGGTGGCGCGTGGACGACGGCCGTCCAGTGGATCGCACCGGACGACCGGTGCCACGTCAAGGGCGTGTGCGGGCTCAACAGCTACCGCGTCCTCGGCCGCGACGCGCAGCCCGACTGCCGGTGCCCACCGGGGTTCAGCTTCATCGACGCCGCCAACGCACCACTCGGGTGCACCGAGACCTCGGGCGCCGGGGACTGCGCCACGGCTGCTTCTGGTTCTGGCGCGCCACCATGGCCCCGATGCAGAACATGTCGTGGGCGGACACGCCGTACGCCGTGCTCGGCGCGGGCACGAGCGCCGCCGACTGCCAGGCCGCGTGCATGGCCGACTGCCTCTGCGCCGCGGTGCTGCTCAACAGCAACGACGGCACCTGCACCAAGCAGCAGCTACCCCGCTCCGGTACGGCCGCGCGGGCGGCGGGTACACTCTGTTCGTCAAGAACGCCGCGGCGGGCCATGATCGGTGGAGGCGGGGCCGCCGCCGCGTCGGGCGCTCGGCCACCGTCGCGCTGGTGTGCATCGGGGTCCTGACGTTCGTGTCGCTAGTCGCGCTCGTGGCGGCGGGCGCGGATGGTCCTGGCGAAGCGGAGGACGACCGCGGAGCCGGACGCGGCGGCCGACGCGCTGGACGAGGAGGCGCCCCTCAAGTCGTACAGCTACCAGGAGCTGGAGCACGCGACGTGGAGCTTCCGCGAGCCGCTGGGCCGCGGCGCGTTCGGCACGGTGTTCCGTGGCACGCTGCCGCACAACGGCGAGAAGGCGATCGCCGTGAAGCGGCTGGAGAAGATGGTGGAGGAAGGGGAGGTGGAGTTCCAGCGGGAGGTGCGCGCCATCGGGCGCACGAGCCACCGGAACCTGGTCCGGCTGCTGGGGTTCTGCCACGAGGGCGCCAACCGGCTGCTGGTGTACGAGTACATGAGCAACGGGTCGCTGGCGGAGCGTCTGTTCAAGAACAGCGGCAGCGGCGGCGGACCGCCGGCGTGGGAGGAGCGGATGGGCATCGCGCTGGACGTCGCGCGCGGGCTGCACTACCTCCACGACGAGCTGGACAGCCGCGTGATCCACTGCGACGTGAAGCCGCAGAACATCCTGATGGACGCGTCGGGGACGGCGAAGATCGCCGACTTCGGGCTGGCGAAGCTGCTGCTGCCGGACCAGACGCGGACGTTCACGGGGTGCGCGGCACGCGCGGGTACCTGGCCCCGGAGTGGTACCGCGGCGCCGGGCCGGTGACGGTGAAGGCGGACGTGTACAGCTACGGGGTGGTGCTGGTGGAGATCGTGACGTGCCGGCGGAGCATGGAGCTGGAGGAGGCCGGCGAGGAGCGGACGCTGATGGAGTGCGCGCACGAGTGGCTGGTGCGCGGCGAGGCGTGGCGGGTGGTGGGCGTGGACGAGGCCGTGGACGCGGCGGAGGTGGAGCGGGCCGTGAAGGTGGCGGTGTGGTGCGCGCAGGCGGAGCCGCAGGCGAGGCCCAGCATGAGGAGCGTGATCCTGATGCTGGAAGGGGTCGTGGAGGTGCCGTTCCGCCGCCGCCGGCGTCCTCATGATGACATGGCATCGCACCGCATCAGAGATTGACAAACAGATTGATGATAACATAGAGCGGAACTGAAACCGGAGGCATAATAAATAAATTTGACGAGAAACAAGTGGAGATGATTTCACTTAGAAATTGCAGGAATTACAAAACAATGAGGTGATACATGAAACAGATAGTAGAAAAACAAGTACAATGGGGATTCAGAAGACGAATGAATTCATCATATGTGGGTTGATGAATGGTGAAATTCAAGGCGGTACGCCGCCGGTGCCTTTGGGCATGCCCTGCTCCGTGCTGCCGCACCCTCGTCGCACAGCTTGGTGCACGCGGGCTCTGGCTTGCCCTTGCCGTTGTCGCAGCGCAGGTAGCAGTCTTCGTAGCAGCCGTACGCGGTGGCGGCAGGCACCGACGCTGCCACCACCACGAGGGCCACCAGGGCCAGCGCCACCATCCTCATGCTCTGCGCCATTACGATCCTTGCTGTTTATTCGATTCTGCTCCTCTTGCTAGGCTTGTGACTGCTTGTCAATGTCAATGTCGTATATATAGCCTATAGATAGGAGTGCAGACGAGAGGGCGTGGGGACGTGCGAGCTTCAAGGGACATCATCAATGGAGGGAGGGGTGCAAGCCAGACACGTAAACGAACGCGCCGGTGAAGTAGGGAAACAAAATTACGATGGGCAGGGCCATGCATGAGGACTGATGCTTAGCGATTTTTCAGCTTCCTTCTGCTCTCTCTTTCAAAAAAAAAAAAAAAAAAATTGTCTCCATACACATGCGTCTTTTTTATAACAGTTTAATGTGCGTTCATGGATCATGACTGCAAACGTATCAATAGACATATGTTGTTTCAGGACTCAGTACGGAGGTACTTTCAGAAACAAAGCTTTTTATACAAAGAAAGATAGGCGGTTTGCACCATCGACATTTATTCATATCATATACAACAAAATAGATATCATCAAAATCCTTCTTAGAACCTGGCAATTATTCTCTAGAAGGCTTGCCGTATAAATCTTTGCTAACAAGAAATAAAGGATCATTCAAAGTTCGGACAAGGATCAACAGAGAATGCATCTCTCTTGCAGAAGCAACAAACATACAAAGACGGCAGGAAACACGACTAGGTGAAACAACACCAAACATTTCAGTCATTTTCAGTATACTGCTATCCACTAACGCCATAATGAGGACAACGCGCTGGTACTCCATCTGTCAACTACACTAAGATGATTTCTATTATGTAGCCTGACTGGCCAATTTTTATGGCACTGGTAAAACATAAATGGAATTTTTTTTAAGTTTCTCAAACATAAAGTTGTGTATCATTGATAGAAAGAAGAGAGTTACAATGCACGCACACTGGGAAGAACAGCAGACGTAAACATTAACAATGGAGGTTGTCAGAGAAAAAAAAACTAATCCTTTTGCAGCTTTCTTTTCCTCAAAAAAAAACCTCCTCCTGAGTTGTCCTGAACTCCACTTGAACCTTAAACAAGATTTTGATTCTTAAGTAACTCTTCCCATTTCTCAGGTTTGTATTAACTGCTGCTTCATTGGGTCAGCAACATCAGTAGGTTGTTCCCCCAATTAGTGCATAAGAGTGTAAGACGTGTTGTATGGATCTGGTCAAGTTGATTATTCAGTCACCTAAATTCCTCCATTGGTATGCTAGGCTGCTACCTGCTAGCAATCCTGCATGTGAAAATGGCAAAGAAAAAATTTATTAGTGACTAAGAAGCATCCCACTCCATCAACTGTGCATGTAAGAAACACAATTGTACCAGTGAGTACATAGATTTGAATGTCTTACCACCAACAGCAGCTCCTAATAAAGCCACCAGCCATGGCAATGAGAATTGGCATATTGGCGAAAGAATTAGGTGGCTGGAATGTCTCCTCTGATGCCTCAAGAGGTACAGCAAGTTGACATGGTTCAAAGTACATTAGCTTTCATAAGGGCAGGACTTGCCACTTTCTGCAGGGTCAAATTTCATGGGCACAGATAAATGCAATGCTAGGTCAATTATATCCACAATGCTACACAACTGAATGGACAACATAACAGTATACTAAAGCAAAGGCAAAAAAGAATATGCTTCAGCAGTGAAAATGCAAATGCTCCCTCAAAGTTTTGTAACTTTACACAAAATGTATGTACATGTTAGTCAATGCGCCCTAAGCACAACATTGAACTATGCATCAAGCCTCAATTTCTTCATGATGTGCATAAGTTCTGCCCACTTTAGATGCAAATGCAACTATGTATGCCCATATTCTTGATTGTGATCCACAAACTAGTTACTGGTGGAGTCCAAAAGGATCACACAAACTGCCCCTCGTATTGAAGTTTATTTATATTATCTATGATTATAAGTATATCACAGCCCATCCACTGGGTTTTCAATTGTAATGTTAGTTCGTCATGTTAAAGACAAGCAATCTGGCAGTAATTAGCTAAGTGAGGACAACTTCTTCTCCAGTCGCTTTGCTGAGCGAAGTGCCTCCAAGGCCTCCACCTGCTTCCCTTCCCGCTTCAAGTTGAGTGCCTTCTGTTTCTCTACCTTGATCTGTTCTTCAAGCTGACTTCTCTCGCTGTGAGGCTTTATGGTCACTGTGATGGCTGGCTTCACTTCCACTTTCTGTGGAGGCTGACTTTTTGAAGTCTCGAGGGGGCTTAGGAGGTTGTGCACTAGAAGATTGCATGGATAAATCCATGTCGCCCAACCGATGGACTTTAGGGCGGACATGATTTGAGGATCAAGAAGATCCTCCACCATCGCATCGCTTTGGTTCACCTGACTTTCCTCCAGAGCTTGAACCTTGGTTGTCTGACTCTTCCAGTTGGCTCTCTAGCTCCTTGGCCAGTTCAAATTCTGCATCTGCTTCTGAATCTTTCCTTCCTCCGCAACTTGAGGGCGTTTGCGCTTTTGTGAGCAAGGGATTCACGTTGGATTTTGAGACGGTCTCGGCTGGGCATAGCCTTTTTAGGTTGTGTCGACTTGATCTCTTGTGGAGGAGGGGCAGAGGCCACACCATCTGTTTGGTTGCTAGAACTAGCACGTTGTTGGACCACGGTGATCTGTTCCCCAGCAGGAGTAGCGGAGTTATCACCACTATCCATGCTGTCATGTTGAGCACCTCCAAGGCGTTTTTCTAATAGTCTTGCTAGTTTCAGTTCTTCTCTAGCTTCTGCCATCTTCCCTTCTCTCTTGAAGACAACTGCTTTTTCTCTTATGAAATAAGATCTCATCTGTAAGAATATCATCTCCATGTGTTTCCTGAGGCCCTTTTACGAACACGTAATTCAGAAGGTGAATGTGACCCTTTTTTTCGGATCCCACAGAATTAGTATAAGCTGGCCATGACAGGGCTGATGATGCTCCATCACTACTTTCCTCTGTCGCATGAATTGGATTACAACCAGTTGTCTCAACCTGCAGTTTGCTTGGAGAATCACCCAGAGTATCCACAGATATATCAGGTTCAGATCCATGCACCTGCAACATATCATCCCATTTCATTGTTTTTGTTACTGAAGATGTGGGTACAGTTGCATCAATACTGGAGACATGCTGAACATCAAATTTATTTTCCATAATCTGAGGTCCAGCTCCAGCAGTAGTAACACCTTGACTAGCACTTGAGTTGATCTCTGCAAGTTGCTGCTCCAAGACCTTAGCCTTCTCCAGTTCCTCCTCGGCTTCTATATATTTTTCCCTTCCCGTCTGAGTGCAAGAGCCTTCCTTTTTATACCAAGCAATTCCTTCTGAAGCTGAATCTTAGTTTTTGATGTTTTCTGAGGAACTACATGTGAAGAAATTGATGGTTTGTCATTTCTTTTTGCAGAATCAGTATCAACATCTTCCCAACCCATATTTTTCAGCATGGATAGCAATGCTGGATCTTGCATGTCGCTGTCTGTAACCTCAGGTTCATATCCTCATCAGTAAGGTTGAGACTTGGGGCTTCAACCTTGTACGATGGATTAGATGCAAAGCTCCTAGTTTCCTTTGCTACAGGTGGTTTGGAAGCATTCTCAAGTTCTTCAAGCTGTTTTTCTAGAATGCTACCTTTCTTCAGCTCTTCCTCAGACTCATCCACCTTCCCTTCCCTCCTCAAAGCTAGTGCCTTCTTCTTCAGAGCCAAGAGTTCTCTCTGAATTGCTAGTTTACTTCTATGCTCCAATACAGGTCCTGCAGTAGTCCCTGCAAAAGTGACATCTTCTGCAAGCATAGCTTTCTGCCCCTCTAGAGAAGCAATCTTTGATTCTGGCTCTTCAGTTTCCAGATTCTTCTCAAGTAGTTTTGCCTTCTTAAGCAAGGTCATGGCTTCTGCAACATTACCAGATCTTCTGTTCGAACGGCCTCTTTTTTAAGAGCAAGCACTTGCTCTTTTTAGCACGTCTTGATTTGAAGAAGAAACAGGCTCATGATGTTCCAACTGTTTGTCATCCCCTCACTCCAGCCAAATGATTTTAGGGCAGCAGCCATATCTGGGTCATTCATGTCATCATCCGTAACATCAAAGTGCCCATCAATGGCAAGATCATTAGAGGCACCCAGAATTTGTTCAAAGTTAAAAGCAGGGAACTTAGGATCATTCAACCATATGTCATTATGCTTATCATCATCCATGTTCCGGATAATAGCAGCCAAATCATCATCCGAGTCTTCTGCTTCACCCAGAATCTCCTGTTCCTCTAGTCGCTTTTTCCAAGATTTTAGCCTTCTTCAGCTCTTCTTTTGCTTCAGCAAGTCTACCTTCCCGTTTCAGCAGTAAGGCTTGCCTCTTCAGAGCATTAACCTGAGATTTATCAATACCACCTGTTTTCTTGGCCTCCGATGATTTAGGGGCCACCTCTCTAAGAAGCTGTGACAGCTCTCCTTCCACACTAATAGGGGCTGCCTTCGTTTTTCATCACGAAGGTCTGCATCTGACCAGCCTAGGTCTCTAAGCTCAGAGGCAAGATCATTCTTTTTTCTTTCTTGGCCCTTTTCCCAGCTGAATACCTTTTTGTTTCAGACTCATCAAAACCATCAGTCGTTGGGGCACTAACTGCAGCAGCTACATTAGGGAGCTTTTGTAGCCATTCTCCTGCTCTTTCTTAATTCTAATTCCAGCGCTGCAGCTTGCCTCTCAAGTTTTTTACCATGCTTGAAAGCCTGCAGTGCTTCATCCGGTTTACCTTCTGATTTCAAAGTTTTGTACCTTTTCTTCTCTTCTACAGCTTGTTGGCTAACTCCTCGGGGTAAAAACAGATGCAGTGTTCTTGAGTTCATAATCGTGTGCTTCAGCAGAAAGCCTCTCATCTCCATTTGTGTCCATACTCAAATTTGCAGTTGTTCTTCTCGAACTGGATCTAGAGGAACTAGCACTGACTGCACTTATCCCAGGAAACTCGGAATCCAGAGATTCCTTTGCGAAACATGGATCTGCACTTCCTCACCTCCAAGAATTTCACTCAGAATTTCATCTTCTGGTTTTGAGGTTGCTTTTGTGGTAGCTGTGAAAACAGAATGAAAGAACTTTTTCAGTTATATCCTTCACACATAATTCCACTATAGATATTTAGCTCCCACAGATCCTATCTTGGCAAATTTGTATGGCAATACAGTGATAAAAAAACTGCATACAATATTGAACTATGAAGAATGTATCAAAACCCAAAAATATTTCATTGTAACAAGTTAGGCCATTATGCACTTGTAGCTAACAAAACGATAAAACCATAGAATAAAAAATGATTTCTGAGATAGAACAAGATATTGCCGGAAATGTTTAATTATTCATTAGGGACATGGTGCAAGCACCATTATTATTCATTAGGGTATAGACATATTTTTTTTTTTAACATAATGGCAGGAGCTCTGCCTTTCAATTAAGAAGAATAGAAATGGTATAGATATATAGTGCCAATAATGCATCTCTGTTTCTGAGCTTATAGATAAAGGCATGTAGCTCCGTAAAAACATAGTTAAATGTTTTAAAAAAATCTGAATAGTATGAACCAGCCTGAACTTTGTACGCGACCACTCCATGATCAAATGTGCTCTAGATGATGATGATAACCAAATTAATACGTAAATTGCAATAGAATCCATGCTGATAGTCTGATTTTTTTATCAACAAAATCTTGATTTCTATCAGTTTATTACGATTTTCATAAATATACTAAATAAATATATATTTCACAGCAGTATCAGGTATCAAACCAATCACAGTTCTTCACTGAAACACATATCAGATCAAAAGGATAAGCAAAAGAAAATAGACCTCTTGCAGCTCTATTTTTTGTCCATATCTCAATTTGTAGCGTGCTGCTTCCTCAAGCTTTTGCAAGGATCACAGATTCTAACAGGGAATCGCCCTGTCCACGTAAAATCATCCTTTGCTGGGTGCAGCTGTTGCAGAACACACCCCCACATCTTCGACAATGGTGCTACATCAATTTATCCAAAAGTTAACACAGCCCCTTATGAGACCATAAGGTTACAACAGAGTTCACCATTTAATTGAATGGCCAATGACATGTCCATAAACAACATGAAATGGTGAATGCAAACATTTTAAGTACTGAAACAAGCGAGATATTTTAAGACAGTAGATTTGAGTTTCATAACTTCATGATAGACCATGTTCACCAGCAATAAATGACTAAAGGAAAAACAACAGATCACACAGCAAGGTTTCAAGCAAAAATATGTTGAGCAGTCAAACTGTTATCTAGCCATGGGCAGCGGCAAACAATTTTCATGGCAAGCATGGCCAAACTGATTCATAAACTCTAGAGAGGTAAGGTCAACAAAACTAGAACTAGGATGACAAGATCATCTGTGATAAGACATGAGACCGAGAAAACATCAAGGTCAGTATCTTGCACTGTCAACAGATGGTTTTATTAATCAACAAATTCATTTATCAATTTGCTTTGTAGTCCAACACTGGGCGAGTTCCGCTAATTGTGGAGCATGTAATGTAAACAAGGAGCATAAGTAAAGTAACTGGAATCCCAAGAATGAAACAAATACTTGCAGTAAACATGAACAGAAAAAACAGGAGGTGAGCCATCGCTGCAAGGGGCTTTGATTTACCTTCCTAGTAAAAAAGGTAAACTGAACAGAACAACCCTGGCAGTGGGGTGCATCCACCTCCCAGGTGGCGCCTCGCATGGACGGCATCGAAGGTAACCCAAACCTCTCCATAATCTTGTCCAAAAAAAAAAAATCCAAGTCAGTAGGCACGCACAACACAATACTCCTACATGTATATATACACTCGTAATTTATCAGATCCGGAAAAAATCGAAGTCAGTAGGCACGCACAGCACAATCGAAGTCAGTAGAGCGCACGATTTCGCACAGCAGGAAGGGGGGGAGAAGGGGTGTGCATACCTGGTGTTGGTGGCCGTCGCCGGCGAAGTGCCCCTCAACGACCTGGGCACCTGGCCGGAGTAGAGCGGCGGCGGCGGTCCGTCGCCCACGGGCAGTCGTCGCCACCCCACGGGAGAGAAAGGAAATGCCGAGATCAGTGATGCCTGCCCAACTTTGGATTATTTTCAACCGTTTGTCTCCAGATGGATGGTTCAGATCCCATGCTACAGTAGATTCATCGATGAACGAGTGGCCCCACCATAGTTCTGTAGACCGCTTTTTTTCCATTTCCATTACATTAATTTGGTCCCACCATCACCCTCCTGCTCCCTCGAATAATGAGCGGTCTCCCATCTTTTTTTGAACAAATACTTATTTGCACAAGTTTTAAAATAAAACGAGTGGTCAAAATTGAGATTGAAAAAATTAAACGATTATAATTTAGAATGGGAGAGTATAATTTATGGGCTACAACAGTATTATATAACATAATATAAGCTCGATTGGACAAAAAAGCTCGTCGACTTGGCTACCGATAGAGCTCGTTTCTCTTTTTAAAATGAAAGTGACTTGGTTTTGAATGACTTTCATCTTCTTCAGCCTGATGCATTAGGGGTTTGGCTGGTTTGAAATTGAATTTTAAACTATCGATGAGACTATGATAAATAAGATTATGTCAATTTCAAAGAAAGCTAAAAAAGTGTCGTTGGTTTCGTTATCCACCCTAACCTTTTGTTAGGGTAGAGAGTGAAAAGAAATGTGAAAGAATGACAAAGGCCATGACCAACCATCTAATGTTTGGGCCTTTCCTCTTTGACCCATCATGTCATCGCCCCGGCACCACCATCTGCTTCTTCCTAGCATTCAATGGATGGGTTGGAGTTGGATGCAATGGAATATCTATCGAGTGAAATACTAGAGGTAGGTGGAATTAAAAAGAAGCATACATTTATTGAAGTCATTAAATTTTATTGATCACGCATCATGGATTCATTACATGAACGAATTGAAGGAGTACTTATAGCTCAACCGTGAAATCTATCATTGTCTGCCACTACATCTACTCCAACATCTTCGATGCGGATGTGCCTACATCGAAATGTCCAACAACACTCCTGAGGATTAACACTTCTTTCACAAGAGGCATGAACACATGAACATTTACGCTTCTTGGCCTCATCCATGCATTGTAAGGAGCACTGCATACTATGGCGAATGTCACATACACCATTAATAATGCGGTTGCATATCGTCTCATCCGCCTTGTCTGCATGCAATACAATTCGTACCACATTATATTAGCAAATCGTGAACTTATCAAACCATATATTAACATATAATTACAAAAGCAAATATATAGATGCATACTTTCTTCCAAGTTGGAGAGGGAAAAGGCATGATCACAAGAACAATGCAAAAGGAAACACAAACGGCCCTCATTGTGTTAGTCATAACGAGTGATATTAGGAGAATGAAGTACACTACCGGAATGTCCTATAATTCTTCCTTATTTTTTTCTTCTATAGTTGTTACTGTGTTTAGTTTTTCTCATGGTTATATAGAGGGATGGACATGTGCCAGTTCTTGAATATTTGAGTCTCATATCATAAATGGATTTATATCTTCTATCACTATCCAAGATACCATTTTTTTTTATATCTCCTATCACTAAATATATATTGTTTGATATCTTCTACCACTATCCAATATATCATAAGTAATATCTTGTATCACTACCAAAATATCAATAATGGTTAGATATCTTCTATCACTGTCCAATATACTCCCTCCGCACTTAAAAAATAAAGCCGTGTTGGACAAGCGGTTTGAGTCAAACATTATCAATATAAAATCATGAATAACTTTTAAGTTGTTGACTTTGGAATGTGAAAACCATATCAATATATTGGTCTTGAAAAATAATTTTATAAAAATATACATATATCACGAAAATATTCTTATAAAAATAAGAAGTCAAAGTTATAATTTGGAGACTATGTCGTTGTCCAAAGTGACTTTAGTTTTGAGTATAGAGGAAGTATCATAAAAAATGTTTGAATATCTTGTATCACTATCCATTAATGGTTTTGATATCTTCTATCACTATCCAATCTATATAATGGTTTGATATCTTCTATCACTACCCTTACATAGATCCGCTCCTGATTGCAATTGATGCATGCATATCATGAACAGCCAAGGAGCCACAAGGGTTCGCTTGAAAGTAATTATTATTTTCCTTTGTTGGGATGACGGTTGATCAATTTTATTTAAGCATTTTCCCCAATTTTCTCTCGTTTTTTTTAACGTCCCGCCTCATTGAGGCCGGGTCCGGCTCTCTAAGGATCAAAACTGCCCTTCATAGACCAACACCCGGTCTTTTTCCCACCTCCTCGAGGCCGGGTCCGCACATATCCGACAGGTTCTCTACGGCCACCCATCGCTCCAAGACAAGCACGCTTTAACTTTAAAGTTTTTAGGAGATGTGCTTCGGAAAAGAAATTGCAACTTGTTGGTATGAGTATTATATCAACCTTATTAAGCCCCGGGTCAAGGCGTCATAAGTTTCATCCATGCAACAAGGGTGTTGCACATGAATACATATCAACTACACTAAGTTGAAGGTATAAAGACATCACAGCCAGCGAAGTTCACTATTTCTCATGCTAATGTCCATCAATATTTCCTTCTTTTAATTCTACCAAAAACTCAAAATTACCTGTAGGGGTTTAAACCGACAGTAGAATGCAAAAACCAGCAGAAGAATTGGAAAACTAATTTTTCTGTCGGTGTACGGACATAGAGCAACAGGGAAATGCAATTTTTCTGTCGGTTGAACAATTCAGGAGGCTATGTTAAGTAGGATTATTATAACAATTTCGTGAAAGCTCGAAAAAATTGTGCGATGGACACTAACATTTTCTTTGAGCCTAAAGTGAGTGAAAAGAATGCGAAAGAACGATGAGGCCATGGGCGGGCCCATCCGATGTTTGGGCCTTTCTTCTTGGGCCCGTTCGAAGCAGATCGATACTGTTGCACCGGCCCGGCACTACAGGCCGAATTAATATACTTTGCTGCACTACTGTTTTAATGTTTTATGTTGCTATCGCTTCAAGAAAAGCTCTAGTGAGTTTAATAAGGAGGCTGTATCAGCCAGGATCAAGCAACGCGCGGCAAATGTGTAAAAAAAAAAAAAAAAATTAAGTTGACTATATTTGAGTGTAGTTTTTTTTTTTTGAAACTGTGGGCTTTCATTAATTCATATATTTGAGTGTAGTTGATAAACTTTGAATCTTATAAATTTGAAAGGATAGAGTAGAGTACATAGAAACTACAAATAATTAAGCTAGCTCCTTAAAAAAAGGGGGAAAAAAAAAGCTAGCTAAAGTGGTCCCAAATCAGCTCCAGCACGATCACTTCACAAATTGTAGGCGCCGTGTCGTCGTTCTCGTTCGTTTGCACGGCGTACACGAGCTAGGCTTTCTATATATCGATCATCACTGTACTTAATTGCAGTATGGACATTGTTAATGGACAACTTGGTTATATGATTAGCCATTGCACGTTCCACCAGTACAGTAGCTGTGTTTTTTTTTTCCCTATATCGATCGTCTTGCTTGTACGTATTCTGTAAACACATAACGATATGCTTCTTAATTAGATGCTTATAAGGCAGCATTTTGCACACGTTAGTTCCACTACTATAACTTGTTATATACTCCTCCGTTTTAAATTATAAGTCGCTTTGACTGAAAAGAGTATACAATTAGTTGCAACCTATTTTAATTCATTTATATATATAATGAAGCAGCAGGACGTATACTATATAACTACGCATGCATTATCTCTTTTAATTATTTTCCCCTTTCTACGTGATATAGTAGTATCGATCCAGATCGGCCGGACTCTGGCGAAACATGTGAAAAACGCACATGGATTCCATTGATGTCTAGCTAGTAGGTAGTGGTGAATCGTAATGTGATGCCGGCCCTGCCTCCTCCAGCTTAAACTATATCAATTACTAGTTAATCACCACGCTAATCCACCTTACAGAATTTTTTTAGTGCGCATGCGTTTCCGCGCTTACACGCGGCACACGCTAACTATTACCTTATTTTTGCTTGACACGCCAGCTCTCAATATTTCTACATTTTCCTATCCTACATGCATGTGCCTGAGATTAATTGAAGATGAATTAACCAGCTGGTGTACGATCCCATCATGCTGGTTGATGATGAGTATTGATGGTTGGATTTAGATTGGACGGGTCATGTTTGTCACCTCAAAGAAAATCAGACGCCTGTAATGTAATTAAGCAAACCCCTAATAGTTCTTCACCCCAGCGGCCCGAAAACAATCCTAGCTTAAGCTACCTCATCAGCTAGTGAGATCGGCTATAAATACACAACGTCGACGATACCCATACATAGCTCACTCAGACGATCCTACTACACGTACACGGCCGGTAGCTAGTAGAGGGAGATCGGAGTACGTGCTCTATAGCTAGCTAGTGCGTCTGCAGGATCGCAGGAGCAATGGCCCCGGTGGTAGTACAACTGATGACGACGACGGCCAGGGACCTGCAGCAGCTCGCTGATGACACGGCCGCCACCGCTGTTCAACGTGAAGTCGTGCCGCAGGTGGGGAGACGACGGGGCCGTGATGACGGCCCCGCCAGCGGCCGAGGCGTTCGCGGTGCAGGAGCCACCGGTGGACGAGGAGGCCATGGCGGAGCGGCAGGCGGAGGTGGCCCGTCTTCTGGCCGGGTTCCGGCGGCACCTCGAGGACCGGTCGGCGCACCACCTGGGGTACCCGTACAACCTCGACTTGGACTTGGCCCCGCTGGCGCCGTTCCTGGAGGGCCTGTGCATCAACAACCTCGGCGACCCCTTCGTGGAGAGCAACTACGGCGTGCACTCGAGGTCCATGGAGGTGGCGGTGCTCGACTGGTTCGCCCGCCTCTGGGACCTCGGCCCTGGCGACTACTGGGGCTACGTCACCAGCTGCGGCACCGAGGGCAACCTGCACGGCCTGCTCGTGGGCCGGGAGGTGTTCCCCGACGGGGTCATGTACGCCTCCGCCGACTCGCACTACTCTGTGTTCAAGGCGGCCAGGATGTACAGGGTCGGGTGCGTCAAGGTGGACACCCTCGTCTCTGGGGAGATGGACTGTGACGATTTCGAGGCCAAGCTGATGCGCAACACACACACCCCTGCCATTGTCAATGTCAACATTGGTTAGTTAGTACGACTGTCTGTCCATCTCATTAATGGTAATGTCAACGCGCGCTGACAACTGTTGTTGCTTGTTGCAGGAACAACTGTGAAGGGAGCAATTGATGATCTTGACAAGATCATATCAACCCTAGTCAAGTGTGGGTTTCATGACCGATTCTACATCCACTGTGATGGTGCTCTGGCTGGCCTCATGATACCGTTTATCAAACAAGTATATACTCTAATTTCTTTCTTCTTTTGGTTTTGATCTCTGTTTTAGCTAGACGTACCATCTTACTAACCAACTAACCAACTGGAACCATTTTTCTTTTGGCTTTTCTAGGCACCAAAAGTGACATTCAAAAAGCCTATTGGAAGTGTCAGCGTCTCTGGCCACAAGTTCTTGGGGTGCCCTGTACCTTGCGGTGTGGTGATCACAAGACGAGCATGTCTGACAAGCTGTCCACCGACATTGAGTACCTTCTCGCCGAGGGACGCCACCATCATGGGAAGTCGCAATGGCCACGCACCCTTGTTCTTGTGGTACACACTGAACAACAAGGGCTACAAGGGCATCCGTAAGGATGTTCAGAAGTGCCTTAGGAACGCGCGTTTCCTCGTGCGCCAGCTTAGGGACGCTGGGCTGAGCGCGGCCCTAAACCCACTAAGCAATACAGTGGTGTTCGAGAGGCCACGAGATGAGGCGTTCGTGCGCAAGTGGCAGCTCGCATGTGAGGGTAACATAGCGCATGTGGTGGTCATGCCGAATGTTGGCGTCGACAAGATAACTAGCTTCGTTGAAGACCTTGTTGCTAAGAGAAGAAGCTGGTATCAACACGGTGAAGGGCTTGCTGGTATGTGTGTAGTGAAAGATATAGGGCAGAAGAATTGTCAGTGCGGTCTCCATGGCAACAGGCCAAGAACAAAGTAGAAGGTTCAAACATGATGACTCAGTATATGGCTTCCTTCCATGGATATATTTTTTAGCTGGGTGGGATCTCACGTCCTTTAGTGGATCGCTTGTACTTCGCTGTGACCCGTCATCATCATATATCATGATTCGGAGCAAAGGGGCTGAGTGTTATTACATTGCTGAACTGATGCTAGAATGTGTTTAGAACATTAGTGTTTTTCTTATTTTCTTTCTTTATATGGTTCACTCCTTACTGTTTGCCCATAGAGTTCGATGCTCTGCTTCTGCTAGCTGTTGAAAACTAGTAGCCGATAGAATGTGTGGAGTAATTGTGCTCCGTTAATATATGCTCAGTAATTCTATCACAAATTCTTGTGGAATAGCGTAATATCAGGATTCTTCATTGTTTGCTGGCACTTTGACCAAGTCCCTGCACAGGTGCTTGAATACTCTTTGAATTACCTGCCTTTTGAGCTATTTGCTATTAGGATAGTTGATGAAGAAAGAAGTCATGAGTTATTGCTGAGGTTAAGGACACTTTCTCCTTTTGCAAATTTTAATTTATGTTCTTGATTTTGATATTTGCAGCATAAAACCATTGATAGCGTGCTTGCCAGAGGTGAAACGTTGGATAGCCTAGCGGAGAAGAGTTCTGATCTAAGTAAATCTTCACAGGTTGGGGTATTTTTTCTATATGTTTAGTTTTCCAAAGACATAGTACAAGTTATGGCCTATGGGCAATTGGTCAAAATGATTCTGCTGTCCAGTTGCAACCCCTTGTGTTAAATACTGATTGAAAGGCAACTTCTGAAGTTGTATAGTGTCTGAGTTAAGCATCTGAATATGTGTGAATCTTCACAATTGAAATTCAAAAAATTGGATCTATGACACCACAAGGTGCCAGTTTTAGGAAAACACCAGCGCAGCAGCCTTAAACATTCGTACCGCCAAATGATACCATAGTTCAGATTTTTTACCACTCAGTACACTTCTGTTATGTTTTTTTTATTATTCCAATTTCTTTTTCTACATTTTTTTGGGGCCATATTTGTCCTCGGTTTGGGGTTGATACTATCACTTGAGGAAGTCTGTTTAGTCAGAATGAGTTGAGCAGAGGGGCAGGGGTGACGCAGCTCTGCTCCTCTCACCACTATGTGCCTCCTCGTCTCACCACACTGTGTCGCTGTTCCTCCAAATTAAGCTGCCACAACACACCATATGAAAGCAGTTACTCCAAATCAACACCGTGGACCAGGTAACTGGAGCCAAAGCTCTGCACCTCCGTTCCATGGCGTTGCCAGCAAATGAAGATCTAGAAGGGGAGAGGAGGATGGGCTGAAGGAACTGAAGGCGGTGTGTCCCTGCTACGATTGATCTGAGGGGGTACATACATAAGCGCGGTGGTGGAAAAGGGCACTTGGGACCAATGCTATGCTTCGGTTGCCCCATGGGATAAAGGGCATCATGTTTTGGCCTAGACACAGGAGGGCTGGGGCAAAATGGTTAACAGTTCTGTCATTAATGTCTAATTTGGACAGCATTGTAAAAATCTAAAGGGCGGCACCTTTCAACGGTATTAAAGTGTATTGAGTCGCTTTGGTGGTATTTGTCCCAAACCTGCACCTTCTAGTGTCACTGATAAAATTTTCCTTCTAAATTTGACCATATATAGAAACAAGAAAAGGTTGGATGCAAAAGAGAAGAAAATTTACACTTGTATAGAATCATTTATAGTAACAAATGTTGCTTCCATCGACATGTCATAGCTTCCATTGTTTTACCTAGATTACTTCCTAGAAAATGATAGCAGTTGTGTGCTATCATTAGGCCAACTGGTTAGCTTGTCCGTGGCTTGTTTTATGATATGTTGGTGCTGACATTCCCCCTTAATTTGTATGCAGATGTTCTTGAGGCAGGCGAAGAAAGCCAACTCTTGCTGTACCATCCTGTAGCATCCTAGGGCATTGGAGTTGTGTGTTAGTTGTACTGGTGCTAGACGTATGTATCATGCTTCATGCCAAGCCCTTTCGTTTGCTATCAAGAGCCTGATGGTTCGTTTTGGCCCAAAGTGTGAAACTAACTATAATTTGGAACGGATTTAGTAGTTTACATGAGCGAACAATCTCACCAACCAACAAACCAACTGGAAAATTTTATCTTTTGGCTTTTCTACGCACCAACAGTGTCATTCAAAAAAGCCAAAGTTATGTCCAAAGCACCTTGTGGCGTGGTGATCAAAAGACGAGAGCATGCTAACAAGCTATCGACCGACATTGAGTACCTCTCGTCGAGGGACGCCACCATCATGGGAAATCGCAATGGCCACGCGCCGTTGTTCTTGTGGTACACACTGAACAACAAGGGCTACAAAGGGCATCTGCAAAGATGTCAAAAAGTGTCTAAGGAACACGTGTTTCCTCGTGCACCAGCTTTGGGACGCTAGGCTAAGTGCAGCCCTAAACCCACTAAGCAACACAGTGGTGTTCGAGAGGCCACAAGATGAGGCGTTCGTGTGCATGTGGCAGCTCACATGTGAGGGTAATATAGCGCATGTGGTGGTGATGCCGAATGTTGGCATCGACAAGATAACCAACTTCGTTGAAGACCTTGTTGCTTGTAGCAAATGATATAGGGCAGGAGAATTGTCAGTGCGGTCTCCATGGCAACAAGCTAAGAACAAAGTAGAAGCTTCAAACATGACGATGACCTAGTCATATATATGGCTTCTTCAGGGGATCGCTTGTACTTATTAGCTGTGACCCGTCATCATCCTTGTGTTGTCATACATATGTATCATGGAAACCTCTATATATATAGGGTCTGTTTACCGCCTTCACACTGAAGTTTCGATTTTTTACAAAATAGCTTTATAAGCTGCTCTAAATATGAAGTTGAGTTGTTTTAAGTAAAGTGTTTGGCATAACAGATTCAAATATTAGACCAAAACAACTTTATCGGGAACAATTACCATAATGCCCTTAGCCTTTTTTTTTTTTTTTTTTTCTCGTCATCTTCTTCCGGATTCGCAAGATCCACGATGGTCACACCCCTACCGCGAGTCCGCGACCCACCACGGCGGCGCCCCGGCGGTCGTGCCCCCCACGGCGGTCGCGCCCGCGACCCGCGCCCGGCCTCTCCCGATGGGGAGGTGGCGGGAGCCCGACGCCAACGGGATTCCTGCTGCTCCAGATCCGGCGTGCCGAGCTCCTGCCCCTCCATCGCCGCCAGCCACTGACCGAGAGGAGCACCAACGTCACCCGCCATCGCCATCCGCTCGTCGAATCCATCGCCATCCACAGCTGCTCCTCCATCGCCGAGTCTGCCCGCCGGTCGCGCCCCTGACCAAGGCCGCCCGCCCCGGTCTTGGGACGAGTGGTGGAGGAAGGCGGGTGCGGCCACCAGCACGGCGTGAAGAGCCGCGTCCACAGCCGCGCCGCCCTCGCCGAGCCAAGAAACAACACGGCGTGAGGAGCCGCGTCCACAGCCCCGCCGCCCTCGCCGAGCCAAGTGACGTGCTCGAGCACGCCACGACCTTGCCGCGACCGCAACGAGCCTCGCCAGCAACGCCACGTTCCGCGGCCAAGCTGCCTCCAGGACCGTGACCTCAGCGGTGGGTGCTCGTTCGATGGGAGAGAAGGGTCCCACTTGTGTCAGATGTGGGGAGAGAGCCGCGATTTCAGGGAAGCTGAACAGAGAGCCGACGAGAGAGCATGCCGTTTGGCAATTAAAGTTGTGAAGCCGCTCGTGAAGCAGCTCATGAAGCGGTACCAAACAGGCCCATAGTGTGTTACAACTACACATTTTTTTTTTTTTTTTTTGAAGGGTACAACTACACATTTTGTTAATAAAAGATATTTTGAACATTTGTTTTGTTACCGTATTTGTTTTAAGCTGTTTGGATGGATGAGTCAGCGCTGTTACTGATACAAAACTGCATGGCCCTAGCTAGCTAGAATACCTATATGAATTTACAATGGCGTTTCTCTACATCACAAAAAAAGTTTTAACGACAATTAACCCAAAAATAATTAAGTGATTATAGGAAAAAATAATCACCAAGTAAATTGTTTTATAGAATATAAAAAAAGTTTCCAAATGATCACTAGAAAAAGTTCCCAAAAATCTTGCTTGGTCCTTCCCCACAAAGGAAGCCACGTCGGCAAGTCAACTGCCGCTTCTTCCTTCCCCACAAAGGCAAAGGCGCATCGCACCGTATTCGATTTCGAATTCGCACGCCACCGCACAAGCTCGTGGTCGTGGCCGGCACCCAATTCGCCTCCCTTCCCTTCCACCGCCCCGCCCCGCCCCGCTCCGACCCAACCCCCCGAGATGAAGATCACGGCGCTGCTGGTGCTCAAATCCCCTGGCGATTCCTCGTCTTCCGCCTCCGGCAGCGGGGAGCAGCAGCAGGCCGTGGTGCTGGCCAACGCGTCGGACGTCAGCCACTTCGGCTACTTCCAGCGCGCCGCCGCCCGAGAGTTCATCCTCTTCGTCGCCCGCACCGTCGCCCTCCGCACACCCGCCGGCAGCCGCCAGAACGTCCAGCACCAAGGCACGCCTCCATCGTTTTTCCACCAACCCTCCCGGTGACTGCGCTGATCCTACCTCGATTTCGATTGTTGCTGACCCTCTCTCCTCTGCAGAGTACATGGTGCATTGCTACAACCAGAATGGCCTCTGCGCCATCGCCTTCACCGACGACCACTATCCCGTCAGGAGCGCCTTCTCCCTCCCTCAACATCGTACGCTTCTCTTTCTGCTCTTCCTTAGTCCCTCCTAATCCTATCCCCTGTTATGCTACGTGGTGGTTACTTCCAACTCAATCAGTCATGTCGTGCTTATGCTTTATTTGCCTTCTTATCTAATGGCCAACCAGCCTATACTGCTTACAATTGCCGTTTTACTGACGATTTAATCACTTATCAGTCAGGCCTTATTATCATCTATATTTCTGAAGCTAATAACCACATAGCAGCCAATTGGCTTTCGTCTCTGATATGTCTATCATTACTTCCCAACCATATACTGTTGTCATCATACTTTGGATTGTTGTAATGTAATGTCACCCCTTTAATTTGTTCTGTATTTTTGCTGAACTGGTTGTGATAAACTGTTAGTGCATGACCTCCCTTGCTATTGGCATAGTCTCACAAAGACTATCCATGTCTGATATCTTCTACAGGTGCTGGAAGAGTACCAGAAGACTTTTGGAGAGTCATGGAGGACAACCAAAAATGATGTCACCCAACCTTGGCAATACTTGGACGATGCCCTAACCAAATACCAGGTTTGCTTCGTTTGACCCATATGCATTTTTTTTTTACATCAACACTTAGATTAGTTATCTAGGGCAGGGTTAAATATTTGGAAGAGAAAACACAAAGCTCTGCTGTCTGTCTGAGCACGCTGATTCACGATCACTTGCCATGCTCATGCAGTTATGTCTCGAAAATGTAGCTTATCCAGGAATCAGATTTTTGTTAATTAGGCGTGTGTCCAAATCTGGAACTTTATGCATGTACTGTTCTTTTTCCCCTTGTTGAGCACATCATTGTTCACTGACAAAATAAATCTTGATTTGCCAATGATTTATTTGTCTTCCAATTGTTCTCTTTACAGGATCCTGCAGAGGCTGACAAGTTGTTGAAAATTCAGAGGGACTTGGATGAAACCAAGATTATTCTGGTAAGTAAGTTCATGCTTGTTGAACCCCCGAGAACATGAACAAATAGCTTAACAAATTCTAAAAAGAGTTACTTTCATCCGCACCATACACGAGTCCTATATGTTAGGCAATGCTAAAATTACGTCAGGGGGAGTTTCCTTTTACCCTGCTTGGGTTCGTAGCAAAGGGGCAGAAAGAATGTTATTACATTGCTGAACTGCAGCGAGAATGTGTTCAGAACATTAGTGTTTTTCTTATTTTCTTTCTTTATGGTTCATTCCTTACTGTTTTCCCATAGAGTTCGATGATCTGCTTCTGCTTGCTATTGAATACTTGTAGCTGATAGAATGTGTGAAGTGTGCCCCGTCAACTGTATGCTCAGTAATTCTATTACAAATTCTTGTGGAATAGCGCAATATCTGGTTTCTTTATTGTTTGCTGGCACTTTGACCAAGTCCCTGCACAGGTGCTTTAATACTCTTTCAATTACCTGCCTTTTTGAGCTATTTGCTATTAGTATGGCTGATTAAGAAAGAGGTCATGAGTTATTGCTGAGGTTAAGGCTACTTTATCCTTTCGCAAATTTTAATTTATGTTCTTGATTTTGATATTTGCAGCATAAAACCATTGATAGCGTGCTTTCCAGAGGTGAAAGGTTGGATAGCCTAGTGGAGAAGAGTTCTGATCTAAGTATTTCTTCACAGGTAGGGATATTTTTGCTTTGTGTTATGTTGTCTAAAGATGTACAAGTTGGCAATTGGTCAAAATGATTCTTCTGTCCAGTTGCAACCCCTCGTGTTAAATACTTATTGAAAGGCAACTTCTGAAGTTGTGTAGTGTCTACGTTAAGCATCTGAATATGTGTGAATCTCACAATTCAAATTGAAAAGATTGGATCTACGACACCACAAGGTGCCAGTTTTAGGAAAACACCAGTGAAACAGGCTTGAAACCAAATGATGCCATAGTTCAGATTTTTACCACTTAGTACACTTTCTGTTATTTTTTTTTAAAAAATTATTCTCATTTTTCTTTCTACAATTTTTGGGGCCATATTTGTCCTCGGTTTGGGGTTGATACTGTCACTTGAGGAAGCCTGTTTAGTCGAACGAGTTGAGCAGAGGGGCAGGAGTGACGCAGCTCTGCTCCTCTCACCCCCTATGTGCCTGCTCGTCTCACCACTATGAGTCACTGTTCTTCCAAAGCAGCCACAACACACCATATCCGGCTGCCGCTGCTCCAGATCAACACCGCATACCAGGTAACTGGACCCAAAGCTCTGCACCTCCCTTCCATGGTGTGGCCAGTAAATGAAGATCTAGAAGGGGCAGACCGGCAGAGGAGGGATGGGCTGATGGAACTGAGGGTGGTGAGCCCCTGCTAGGATTGATCTGAGGGGGGGACATGGAAACGAGCACCTGGGACCGATGCTATGCTTCGGTTGCCCCATGGGATAAAGGGCATCATGTTTTGGCCTAGACACAGGAGGGCTGGGGCAAAATGGTTAACAGCTCTGTGATTAATGTTTAATTTGGACAGAGTGGTAAAAATCTAAAGGGCGTCACCTTTCAACGGTATTAAAGTGTATTGAGTCACTTTGGTGGTATTTCTCCCAAACCTTCACCTTTTAGTGTCACTGATAAAATTTTCCTTGTAAATTTGAACATATATAGAAACAAGAAAAGGTTGGATGCAAAAGAGAACAAAAATTTACACTTGGAAGAATCATTTATAGTAACAATTGTTGCTTCCTTCGACATGTCATAGCTTCCATTGTTTTACCTAGATTACTTCCTAAAAAATTATAGCAGTTGTGTGCTATTATTAGGCCAACTGGTCAGCTAGTCCGTTGCTTGTTTTATGATATGTTGGTGCTGATATCCCCCCTTAATTTGTATGCAGATGTTCTACAAGCAGGCGAAGAAAGCGAACTCTTGCTGTACCATCCTGTAGCGTCCTAGTGCAGTGGAGTTGTGTGTTATGCTAGACGTATGTATCCTGCTTCATGCCATGCCCTTTCCTTTGCTATCATGAGCCTGATACTTCGTTTTGGCCCAAAGTGTGAAAGTAATGTAGGTTACTTTGTGATTCTTTGTAAGTAACACAATCGTGGTCAAGCTGCTATTTAGAATTTTGAATTGTGATGGGAGGTGTGCTTGCCACTTGTTCTTTCTGTTTGGCGACTTGTTTGCCCTCCTTTTCAATTTGTCTTGGAGAGTCGGCACGGCACATGTTGGTTTAGCGTTGTGTTTCTGGGTAGGGTCCAAACATTGGAGAAGCTGAGCATAGCCGCACAGGGATAGTGTGGCCTGCCGGTTTGGTTTTGTTGGCGAAGGCAGAAGAGTGAAGCATGATGCTGTTGTCGAATTGAATTCACTGGAAGGTGAAAGGAACTGGCGGTAAATCTCTAGACTAGTTGATACCAAGAACTCAACACTAGTAGTTTGGATGAAGGCAGCAGCATCAGCGTTCATACACAGTACAAGTATACATACATAAGAATTGGGTTAATTAGATCTTGTACATGAAGATGGTGGCGAAGAAAATCCCAAGCCCAATCATGGAGACGTGAGCACCAACGGACACTGCCGAGCCCACCACCTGCAGCCAAGCAGTGCAAAGCATGAGCTCCAACGGTTGATTGCACAGCACAGTGACCGACCTGACGAGCAAAGGGGAAAAAAGCACACCTTGGTGGCGTCCCCGCCAGTGTCCGGCAGCGGCAGCACGGTGGAAGTGTCAGTCATGCCGGTGGGCAGCGGCACCGTCGGGTTGCTGCCGATGAACGGGTACCCCTCGCCGCCGGGGCTTGGCTCCACCCCAGGGGCCGCTGCGGACGCGGCGCCCGGGTCCGGCTGCAGCGGGAAACCGAAGTGCGGGGTGGGCTGCTGCTGCTGCCCGGGCGCAAGGCTCGGCGGGGAGGACACGGACACGGGCGGCGGCAGGTCGTCAGCTCCTGCTGTGGGCGGCGGTGCCGAGAGCGGCGGGAGGCCGGTCGCGTGCGCGTGGGGCGCCGGAGCCCCGTGGCCGACGGCGCCGGCGACCGGATGGGCATAGGCATGCCACTGCCAAATGCCAATTGTTTGCAGTTGATGAGTCACATGCATTCGGTGCAGAACACGAGCGAAACAGTTGGGCCCCAAGAGAGAAGGCGAAGGAAACAGGAGGAGAGGAGAGATTACGTTGGCGTCGTCGGCCGCTCCAACGGACCGCGGGAGCAGGGACGCCAAGACGGCGGCGCCGAGGAGGCAGAGCACGGTGGAGCCGCCGCCGATGCCTTGTTGCCGCTTCTCCATCCTCCTCGCGCTCTTGTTGAAGCAAAGCACTCTCGATGCAATGCAAAGCAGTGAATGCAAATGACAGTCTGAGCTGAGCACAACAATGGCCCGGCGGCAGCTGCGAGCTGTGGAGTGTGGACCGTGGAGTTGCCAGAGGCCTGCCCTGGGCTCCTTTAAAATGCGCAGCAGCATCCAGCAGGGCCTGCCTGTGCAGAGGAGGGTGATGATGACGCTACAGTGGTCGGAGGAGGGAGAAGGAGCAGAGGAGCAAAAGCTCAGTCTCTGTTTCCGTGTTGGCAAAGGCGGAAGGCTGCAGTAACGAGGCATGGATTGGAACGGAATCTCCACTCCGCTCCTTCCCCATGGCCGGCCATGTTTTCGTGCTACTGTCATTCCATCGTCCACAATTGACTGACTGCCATCCATCAACCAGATTTCACAAATTCTTTCTTTAGACATGTTGAGCTGAAGAATGCTCACTGAGTCACTCAAGAGTAGCAGCAGCTTCGTTGGCTCAACACAGAGAGAGGCAGACATGTCCTTCTTTCATGAGACCGAGACTGAGAAAAGAAGCTCTATCTAATCTTTTTCAATCTTTGATTGACCTGCTGGTACAAGGAGTAGAAGCATCGTCGTGGCGTGCTTATTAAACAAATGTAGGCACAATATACTTACGCTTGTAAAGACGTGCGTGCTAAAAGAAAAAGAAGGTTGTAATGAGATGCTAATTACACTTACTTTTTCCTTGGCCGGATGGGAGTGCGTGCATGTCCATGTCCTCTCCCGTCGTTGAAATCAACGGGGAGCACGGCCGGCAAAGGCACAGCTGCGTGCTCCTACCGTTACGTCGTTTTTCTCTCTGTGTGGAAGGGAATTTGGCGCCTCTTGTCTTCTGTCTGCACCAGCACCTGTCTGTCACTGCCTCCACGTTTCTGCTGCATTCTCATGGGCTCATGGCCGGGCCTGTTTGGTTTCAGTATCCTCCACCGGCCCACCCGGGGCCCATCAGGACTGCAGTTAGCAATCGGCAGCAAAATTGTAAGCACAAACTTTCCCATGACAAGATCAGCGAGTCTGTATATACAAGACTCATCCTTGTATAAGCTACAACCAATAGTATCTTTGAGCCACAATCTACTAGGACGAAAATAACGCTAAATCTGTCCAATGGGCAATCTTCATCGGCAACGGGAAATGAGAACATCCATCAGCTGCAGCGGTGATCGGTTGATGAACCCAGTAGATGTGTAGTACTAACTTACTGACTCGATAGGGGTACTGCAACATGTAGATTGGAAGACACGTATGCCAGAAAAGTTTGGAACTTCCAATCCCAGAGAGTCCACTGCTGGTCACCGCCTAGTAGTGCCTCGTGAGCTGATGAAAACCGAGGCACAGGGCTTGGATGGGTGAAGATGCAGACAGGGTCGTCTCTATGATTTTACTTTATAAAGAGAAAAGAGTCTATGGAAATTAGTTCCCAATAACATCCCCTGCCACAAATGCTCTGTTCTCCCTCCCAACAGCCAACTGAATTTCGTTTTCCTTCCTTTTCGTATGTAGCTTAACCCATGGTTTTTGGGCCTGGTGGATCAAGTTTTACTGCAAGTAAGCTGGGACACCTTTAAGAGGTACTGCACAGGAAATGGCACAGATGATTAAGAGGTATAGAACGCTCGGCTATTATATGATGCTACACTCTCCATTCCAATAGCAAGGTCGACAATGCGTATTAGTCAAAGCAGACCCCCAACACGTACATACGCAAACAATAGGCAAGCAGGCTGGAGAAGGATTTCCGAATTTGAAAATAGATGCAAATTACGTACCTTGGCTGTAGAATTCTGGATGCATACGAATGTGATTAACCGGACGGTTCAGTTCAACAACCCTCACTCGCACTCGCACTCGCCTAATGGATCGGAGTGGGTCAGTCCGAAAAAACTGGGGGGTGTGCACCGCACACGCATGCATTTTGGTGTGCACCCACGGTAGATTCGCGTCACGTGTCATACTAATCATTGTGGCCGTACACTCCCGGAATCGCCCGCTTTGTTTGCCGCCGCATGCACGCATGCAAAAGGATGAGGATGAGTTATTATGTACTAAATGGGATGTGGTAATTCGCAGGACACGTGAAGGGCCAATCTACATGGGGTGCACACCAAGATGCGTCGTGATGCACGGTGCACACCCCGGTTTTTCCGTCAGTCCGGACTCGGACTGGTGGGGGGAGCGAGGCACCCCAAACCCCTAGCGCCGCCGCCGACCCTCTTTGCCATTCTGCCAAAACTTTCATCGGACGGAAGCCGACGCCGATGGATGCCCCCATTCCACTCGTGCGGCGCCGGCGCGGTTTGCAGCTTTTCAGCAGCGGGGATTTCTCCGCTCGGCCCTTGCACTGGGCTGGGCTGCCTCGTATCTTTTGTTCTCATCAGAGTGGGCTAAGGCCCATCTCTCTCCCATTTTTCCTGTCGAACTGCCTGCACTCAGGCCAAACCCAGCAGGTCAGCCCGACTATCTCTCTCTCTCTAATTCCCACGTAATTCTTCGTATGTATGATCCGTAACATAGACCTTCTGATAACTTTAACCAAGCGTGTTCAAAAAATATTCACAATAACGAATAAATTATATTATAACACGTATTTTCAAATTTCACATCTTCAATGATATGCGACGGATGTTAAATTGTTAACACTCTTTCTTACAATTTTTTTTTTGAATAAAATGCAAATGAATTTAACCATGTCAGGGTGAACACGCGAAGACACATAAGACCTGTCTGATTAAAAATCGACAGTTTGTCGGTTTAGGACATAACTTGATGAACTTCCCCAAAACACGATGTAGATGTGCTCTGCTCTAGCAACTCAATATGTTCGAAAAAATGCAACTGTAGCATAAGTGCATAAGACCGAATCAAATCATTTTAAGTTTGACTAAATTATATAAAAGTTGTCAATATCTATGATACAAATTCATCATGAGATATTTTTTCATTGGTTTTGTTTTATAAATATATTGACACGGTTCTTATTTCATAATTTTAGTCGATTTTTTTTTCTAAAAAAAAATAGAGGTACAATTGTATTTTTTTTCTGACCGAGATTACATACTCCCTTCTTCCCAAATTGTAAGTCGATGATTTCAAGAATCTTGGAGAGTTAAAGCTTCGAATTTGACCAAATTTATATGACAAGATAATAATATTTATTATATGCCAACAAAATATCATTAGATTCTTCATTAATTATATTTTAATAATATATTTGTTCGATGTTTCTCTATAATTTTGATCAAACTTGACATGTTTTTGACTCTCCAAATTTTTAGAATGACTTACAATTTGGAATGGAGGAAGTAGTATATGAATAATTTTTTGAAACGCAGCAGGCAAGCCCGGCATATATTAATAAGTAGAAGAGTAAGAATTACATGCGCAAGTGGCCAAGCAAAACAACTTCCCGGATTGACAGACTATCAAGCTGGAGGAGGGATACTAAATTTAGTATATGAATAATAGAGTAGGTGGCGAGAAGTGAGATGGCTCACGCGTTTAATACACAATACATAATTTAACTGCATCGTGAATATGTATAGGTAATGCTCTTATTTAGCAGAGTAGTGAGCAACACACGTGACATCTGCTCGATCTTATTTAGTTACACCGTACCGCACACGTACGTACGTAGGGCAGGCAATAGCACGTTACAACACGCTGCAGGGGATGAGGAGTTTCAGTTGCAGTAGTAGCCGTGCGGCACCCTGTGCTCCTGCTGCTTGGTCTCGTAGTGGGCCTCCTTCTGCTCGCGGTGCTCGTGGTACGCGTACCCGCCGGCGCCCAGCGCCGCCGCCGCCGCCACGCCGGCCTCGATCTTGTGCCTCTGCGCGTTCGCCGGGTCCTTCTTCGCACGGTGTCCCTCGTACTGCAATATATTCATGCATGCGTTCCATCAGCTAGAACTCTCGATCGATCGTTTAAACATACGTTGTACGAAATGCCTGATCAACATTATGCTAGTACGTTACCAGAGCAAAGGCGCCGCCGGCGAGGGCGCCCACCTCGCCAAGGCGCTCCTTCTGCTTGTGCTCCTTCTCCTCCCTCTTGAAGTGCTCCTGCTCGCCGCCGTAGCCGCCATAGCCGCCGCGGGAGTACTCGTCAGTGTAGACGGCGGTCTGCCTGCCGCCGTAGCCGCCGCCGTTGTAGCCACCGCGGCCGCAGTCGTCGTCGGCGTACGCGGGCCTCCTGATGCGGTCGTCCTGCACGTTGTCGTAGTTCTCGTCGGTGCGCGAGTAGGCCCTCATGCTGCCGCCGTGCCTCCCGGCGTCGTAGCACTCGTCGTCGGTGTTGGAGTACATGGCCTGCCTGCCGCCGTGGTAGTAGTTGGCCATCGTCTCAGCTTACCAAGTGTCGGATTTTCTGGCTGTGCCTGTGCGTGTGTTGGTGGAGGTGTGTGCTTGTCTTGCTTGGTGGTTGCAACAAATACACCTATTTATAGATCGGCGATGATGTTCGAGAGAGGGACGCGCTGGCAGGTGATGGACGGTCAGGATTGGCGGACAAGAACAATTTCATGACGGATGATGAGGCCGGGCTATCTTATATCCCATTCAAACGAGCTGTTGTTTCGAAATGAAAGAAAGAAGGCCTATCGTAAGTGGTTTGGGTATGAATTTGGGTAACACTGTGACAATAATGCTTGACAGAATCTGATGCTTTCAGCAAACTCCTCTCAATTATATTTTCCTTATTATATATATCCGACAGTGAGTTCATCAGCAGGATTTACAAAACGTGAATGAAAATCCTGCACTAATGCAATGGTATATAAAAACCCATAAACGTTATATATAAGATGTATTATCCAGTTCACACAGTGTTTTCAATCGATCAATCAAAGGAATTACACTATAAACGATTTTGGTGTAGCTAAATTTATATACCACCGAGATATAAACTAGATAGATATATATGAAGATTATTATTATATACAGATCGATGATATATGCAAAGGCGTCGAGATTCCAATGCGCGTTGTTTTCTCTCTTTCTGAAAAGAATACGATGATATTTTGCCAGCTGGGTTGGAGCATTTATTTTTCCAGCATTCATGCATGTGTAAAGTTATTCCTCTTTCAGGGGAATATATAGTTTTGCTGTCAACAAATGAAGACATCATCAATTCCATTTGTACTTCTTCCAGTGTCAGAGAATATTGTACACCCCCTTTATTTGCTTCTTTTAAACAAACAAAAAAATGTTAAAACTCTCCGGCCATCTGTGAAAATTGAAACCAAATGTGCCCGTAACCCTTATCGTCATTATTGCAGATTCTTCATGATCGGGATGATAACCTCTCCAATCAGTCCACGGTACCTAACTTTTGAAATCTACATATTTTTTATGACATACAGTATGAGGTAGATTAATTTCTAGGGTGGTTCTTAAGGTAACCCTCTAAAAACAGGTAGATTTTAAATGTCTCCTTTATTAAGCTAACATATCTGAAATCGATTTATAGGGTAGTATGCAACGCAGAATCATAGATGTGGTTCTACATATTTAACCGTAGGGTACCCGTGCTCAACCTCAGGCCTTTGGTTGATGAGACTATGAGAGGGCACGAGCATGCATAACACTATAAGCAATAACACATTCACAGACCAACAACATATACCAAAATAATCGCAAGATATAAAGAGGGCCAGGATATATTGGAGGACACGTGAAGAGATCCAGATAGCTAAGATAACTCGACATAAGAGGGGGAACATAGTTCTACCACTTAACATGATACAATTTTTTGCGCTACCCTCTATTATTTAGTCACCTGTTAAGTATTTATTCTGAATTTCATCATGTCGTGTTTAGAAAAAATGTTGACAATAAGGTTGCAAAATTTAACAACAAACATACATATGGGCAACCTAAGCATGTCAGATGTCACACCTTCAGTGTGTATAAGGATTCAGATCAAGTAAAGTAAGTGCAAATTGCAGAGTAACAAAGTTCAAAGGAGCAATTTCAATACATTATTTTCAACATAGTTTCATTTCTCACTAGTCCTCTCGAAATATTTAGTCTAGTGATTTTGAAATGGGGTGCTCAAGGACGTATATGAGGGGGTGTGTTGAAGCCACAACCCCAAAGGTGTGGGCACTTGCCCCCCAAGAAGGGGCATCAGGCCATTGAAGCCCCGCTCTTGCTGCTCCTTAGTTCACTCAACGGGAAGCTAGGCCGGCCAGCCATTGAGCCATTCCCTTAGTCGCTCTGCGCTTCGTGGATAGGCCTCCGCTGAACGCGACTTCGGGTGGAGGCTAGGACATGATCAAGGTTCCATTCCTTATTTCCCCTCTTGTCAACAATATTTACACCCCCTTTATAGGGCACCGAGGCCTCTTCTCGCCCGGTTTTTACAATAAAGCCCCGAAAAGGCGGTTGAATATCCTATTACACTTGCTATGCCCAAAAAAGGAACAACAGAGGCAATCATGTAACACCGCACGAGGAAGCAGACCTAGGATGTCCAGCGGCGGGGCCGGACCTCCCTTCAGCTTGCCTCCTTAGCCAGCCCATGGGCCGCTTTGCTTGGGGGCCACTCTCGAATGTGCCGGCCTCGTACCCTCCCTTAGTCGATGGCGCCTGGAGTGTCTCAGCTTCACGCGCCTACTCACCGGCACGGTCGGGGAGTGCGGAGGTGCCCTCCGCCTCTTGGGCAGCATGTACTTGTATAAAAACTAGGGCCTCCGATCGGGCAGCATGCATCCTTTTTCATGTGATCTGAAGGCACCCACGAGCCTCTCCGCTCCCAACGGACGGGACTAGACCCATCTCGCCCGCCGCTCCGCCGCCGCCTTTGCCTTTGCTCGGCCGAGCCATGTGCCTTAGGGTGCGGGCCCAACAACTTCCCCCTTTTTTTGAGTGTGTGGTTTGTCGTAGAGGAGCATGCTCCCAGTAAAAGACCAAAGGGTCCCCTTGGTCCGGGCGACATGGCGGATACTCTAGCTAAAGTACGCTTGTGGTGAACCGGCTAATGCCGAGAGGCCCGGGCCCGCCCGCCTTTCCTCCGGTTCGCAGGACTAGATCGTTGGACTTGAACGACCTTTGGGCGTTTCAAAATTCATACGTGTTGGGCTCTAACGTGACCTTTTGGCCTCAAAATCTGAACCATCACGCCGCACCCCTAGATCGTTGGCCCGCCTTTCCTCCATCGGCGGCCGGACCCCGGCGGGCGCTGGAGCTCCGCGCCGGCGGCGGCGGGAGGGCGGCGGGGTCGCAAGGTGATGGCTGCGTGGATCCTCTCGGCGGTGGCGGATCACGCGGTGTCCGCGTGGATCCTTCTTCCCGCAGCGGCTCCTCCCCGCGGTGCAGCTCCTCCCGGCAGTGGCGGATCCCGGCGGTGGCGCAGCTCCTCCCGGGCGGCGGCGGGCCGGATCACGGCCCGGCAGCCGGCCGCCGGATCCAGGCGGCGATGCAGCCCCGAACCCGAGCCCAGATCCGGGCCCGTTTCGCCCGATCCGATTTTTTCTTTTTCTTTTTATTTTTTAGATTAACCGTGGCGGTTTTTGGGCATCAAAATAACCGCCACGGTTAATCCGTCGATTTTTCGTGACCCTAGCTGTGTGGCGGTTGCAAAAACTGTCACGGAAGTTCAGCTAAGTAGTAGTGATACAAGGACTTCCTCTGCTTCACGGAGAGACACGATCCCGCCGCCGCCGCCATCCGCGAGCACGACAACATGGGCGAGTTGGGCTGGCCTAGTGACGCGAGTGTGGCCATGCGCGGCAATGAGGGGCGGCCATTGTGGAGATTGAGAGCGACGGTGAGGCGGACATGTCTTAGTCGTTTTGTTCCCTCCGATCCGATCCCCGGCCGGCGGTGGAGATATATATTCTTGTGGCCGTGCAGTCGGTCAAGCATGGCGCTGCCGCTGCCCACTAGAGTCGAGAGGGAGAAGCCTTGCATCAATGGCCTTCTTGCGCGAAGGTGCAGCGCACACGGGGAACCAGGAGGCACGGTGTGTGGGAACGTGGTTTGTTGTGCGCGAACCTATGATGCCAGGTGAGGCGCGCTGCGCATATATGCGCGCCGAGGTGCACTTTTTTCCAAGTTGGCAAAATTTGTCAAGTGCTATGCCAAACTATTGGAGACATATTTTGTAGAATTTGCAAAAATATCAAGAATGCCAAGCCAATACGGCAAACTCTTGGAGATGCTCTTAGGTTGTTGTATGTTGTTACCCGCAAAATCAAGCCTATCTGCAATTTCGCGGGCAAACCTATTTTCAGTCACTACCTCCGATGGCTTGCCGCTTGGAATTAAGAGATAATTATTTAGGCATGGGCTAAGGAGTTCGGCCATGAAGGGAAGGAAGAAAGATCAACTGGGAAAGAGAGATAATTGCAAGCATAAAACTTTCTGTCCTACCCACATGTGTGTAACTAAACGTGAATTTACATCCTCAAAAGTATTTTTAGGTGTGATTTATGTATGCAAATGAGTCTAGCTAGAAATAACATCCTGATGTGTGGTCCTCTTAAGCGGTCGTCGTTCGAACAAATCACAGCCATATTTCGTTCTAGGGCCAATTGGCGACTGCCTGAACCAGCTGATATATATAGACCATGAGAAATAATTTTTAGGGCTAGAGCACAAGCCTAGGGCCCGTAATTTACAGTGTTTTGAAAAAAAGAAAGATGTTTCTAAAAACCATTGATATAGTAATTATGTGTGTATAAGATTTAGATGTTGATAGTAAAGGTTCCAAACCTATTACTTAAAACAAACTAAGATAGACACGTTGTCTTGGTGTCTTCAAACTGTCTATTTTAGAAGATTTTTTTAATAGTCAATATTTTAAAAGTTTGTCCTTCAACTTGACCAAGACGACAACAAGATTTAAGCATCATGTGGTTATACGTAGTTATTTAAGTACAATGAAACAAAATAGCTAAGATGACTTCCACATATTAACACACAAATACATATACATAAAAACTTAAATTGCACCGTGATATAGTTACACACTGCAGTAGGAGGTGGTAGCGATACGACCGGGCACCGTAGTATGTCGCCAGATGCATGGTACATAGTAGCAGCAGTACTGAGCAGCAGCGCAGGTCACACACATCTGCTCTTATTTACTTTTATACACACGCTGAGAAGCACTTTACGTAGGCAGCAGGCACATATATGCGCGTTGCCATGCATGGTACACGCTACAGGGGCCAGCAGAATGGAGATGCAGGCCATGACGACCAATCTCTAGTGGTGACAGAAGTGGCTATCGTGCGCCCTGCGCTCCTTGGCCTCCTTCTGACCAGACCAGATCAGACGATAATGAGAATTATTATTATTTTAATGAAAATAATTATTATTTTTCTATGCTACCTCATTTAGTTAAGGAATATATACATATATAATTACATCAGCACCATTATATATTTTTATTTACCTGTGCGGAAGCGCTGCCAGCGACGGCGCCCACCTCGCCGCCGTTGTAGCAGTCGTCGGCGTACGCCGGCCTACTGCGGCTCGCGTCGTCGTGTCCGTACACCCTCCTACCTCCGTGCACGTGCTTGCCGGCGTCGTAGGAGTCGTCGGTGTTGGTCCTGCCGGCGTGGAAAAACTCGGCCATCTCGCTCCTGCTTGCAGACTCTGCACTACTATTTCAGTTGAGGCAGGGGGGGTACCTTGCTCGCTTCTGCAGCAAATGTATGCAAGGACGGCACTATTTATAGGGCGATCGACAAGGGACACCGGCCGGCCGGCAAGAAATGGGGATGAACGGTGCGGATGATAATACGCGGATGGATAAGAACAATCTCGATCATGGTGAGTGAGGATCGAGGATGATATATTGGTGGATAAGAACAATCTCATGGTGATTATTGGTCGTCTCACCTCTATGTTAATACTAAAATTATTTGATCTAACTGTTGGTGGAAAAGAAAGAAAGCCGCAATAAGCAGTTTTCTTTATTTGGGCAGTGCAACAATCAAGACTGAAAATACACTGTTCGAGGGAGAAAATCAAGATTGTGAATGCGCCTGAACCCTGATGATAGTCCAGCAAGCATTGTCCACGTTCATATACATTTTTAAAAAAACAAAAACTTGAAGAAAACTGGTGTAGCTGCATTATTCGCCACTAAATTAAGACGACAGATGGAGACTGCAGAGGTGACAAGCAAAGATTACAATAGTGGGGGTTGTTGTTTTTCCCTCTATCTGAAAACAACATGCTGTAGTTTTGTTGAAAAATGGGTGTAAACGACGGTGACTGAACGCCAACGACAGAAACAACGTGTTTTATGCCTGCGGTATTGCATATATATATATTATCTTTATATACTCCCTTGGGTCCACAAAGGATACAGTTCTCATTCCTCAAGGAGTTAAAACTAAATTTATATAAAAAAAAATGCTGACATACATGATATACGTATAAAATAACTATCACAAGATTAATTATATATTATGTTTTCACAATAACTTTATTTAGAGATATTAATGTTAATACTATATTTACTATAAACTTGATTAAACCTAAGCTAGTTTGGACCGACATGGATCATTCTTTTTTAAGAGGAAGGGAGTATATTTTAGAGGGAGGGAGTATATGCGTGGAGAGATTCCTCCTAGGTGGCAATCATTCAATGCCCCACTGTGGATGGCAATGCTAAAGTCAATTCTACTATAACTAGAATGCACCTATTTTTGTAGTAAATTGCCGACTAGGCTGTGTTTACTATCCTAGAATGGTACTATAGTATTGAATTTGTCACTGTAGTACATTTCGTTTGTTTGTGATAAATATTGTCCTAACATGGTCTAACTAGGCTCAAAAGATTCGTCTCGCAAAATACATCCAAACTGTGTAACTAATTTTTCCGTTTACTTACATTTCATGCTCCATACATGCATCTTTTGGTACATTTAATAATTCGATGTGATGAAAAATTCAAACGATGTCATGGAAACTTCAAGATGCTGAACACAACATCTACTAATTAGGAACATTTTTTCTTTCCAGCGCGCCGTGAAGTACAATCAAGCCTGCATTATGATTGCGACAGTTCTGTCCTGTTCAATGATCAAGATTGTGATCGACCATGCCAAAATTATAAGTTCCACTTTTATTTTCCTTCAATGATATATCATGTACGGCAGCGTTTTAAAAATTAGGGGAAAGCCAAAATCCCAGTCATACAAAAAAAAAAAAAAAAAAAAACAACTCAGCAGGATTTAAAAAAGCATAATTCTTGTTTTGGTGAAATTTAAACTCATATAATATTGTGAAATTGAACTTAGTCTATCTAAAACCCATAAATGTTACCAAAGATGCGCTCCCTCTTTCGTTCCTTAAATATAAAAAGCATTCAGTCAATTTTAGGACATATTATGTGGTACAACACACAGTACATATGAATGTTGCCTTTTGAAGGACTTGTTCACCTAGAATATCTTATAATTTATTAGGACAAATTTGAATACTTGAATACTTTATATTTCAGGACAGAGAGAGTATTATCTAGATGACCCTAAGGCCAAGTTTACACAATTTTTTATCAAAAAAAGTTGTCACTTAAAACAAGTTGTGCAACTACATTTGTCACTAAGAGGGAGGCGATCAGCAAATATGTCAATGCACATCGTTTTCTAGCAATAAGCGATGCTTTGCTAAGTGGGAGTGTTTTCTTTTCTAAGTACAAACAAGTCTTGCTATCATGACTCTGACAATTCCATCCTATATGATTTGGGAAATAATCAAGATTGCGACAACGCCTAAACTTGATGCTTCTAGCAAGTTCTGCTTTTGTTTTTATCCAATGGTTTATATTCATATAAAATTTTTTTCAAGCGTAATTACTATTTTGGTGGAATTTGACCTCAGATGTTATTTTGAAGTTGAACTTATAATTTATTAAAAAAAACATAAATTTACAAAGATATATTATCTAGATGACTCCAAGAGTTCTAAGTGTACATAATGTTTTCAAAGAAAAACCTAGTTTCCATCACCCTGTAAAAGTTATCATTCCTTCATTCTAGTCGTGCTACCGACAACTGTTATATCTTTCAGTGTCAAAGAAAATGTATGTGTTGTAAAAAAAGAATAATGTATGTCCCCTTCATTGTTTCTTCATTAAATATCTTCCATGTGAAAATTGAAAAAGAAAATGCACTCTTAATCTCATTTCAGATTCTTCGTAATCAGGATGAGGACATCTTTACAACAGGACAAGACGGGTGGCTCCCAGCACTTGGCACCCATCGTTACCATTAGCACAGGCACCAAGCCACAGTATTGCAAAACAAGTATGGCACTCGTACTTACCTGGACACCTGGTGGATTTGGGTGAAATAGAGCCAGAAGCATTGTACAGTTCTTCTAGAAGGCATGATTATCCACAGCAGCACCAAGTATGGTACTCATACTCACCAGGATAATAGGCGATTTTAGGAGAAATAGAGCGAACACCACTTACTATTGTATCCTCAGGCAACTGCATTTTTATACAGGAACACAGGTTTTCCACTGAGCAAAGAAGTTTCACCTACTCCGTACATGATTCATCAGAACCAAAAATCCTCACAGGCCCAATGTAATGTCTAATAATTACCAAGGCACTATACTACTAAGTCTAATATTTACTCCAGAAAAAGATAGACACTTTTGCAGGTTTCAGGAATGAAGAGAAGACATATCTTAAAGGTAATATAATATTGGTCACTTGCTTATTCGCTACATAAACAGATATTCTAATGAAGATAGATGCTGGAATCCACAATCAGTCGCACCATTAAGTGAGATACAACAGGGAAAGAAGAATAATTTATCGTTCCCTATGCCTTCAAATAGTACGTCTCAGATCAGGACAAAGGATACAGCATGAAAACGACAGCTTTTCTTCCCATTCACAAATACCGCATTGTAAGATAGAAAAATCTAGTGGTTGAATAATTTTTACAAAACAAAAGCATACTAAACGATATGAAAGGTTCAAATCTTGGATGTACACCTTCATATCCTAAATGTCCCATCGCTCGCCATCAATTTACCTTTGGTGATGACAAACAATTCATTGGGCTCCATTCACCTGCATGGTCTGCCAAAGAAAAGGTAGCTTAAGCAGCTGGTAGGAATAACTACATCACAAAAGTCAACAAAGAAAAAATTGGATTGCAGATATAAGCACCTCAGCACGCTTTTCTTTCAACACATCTTTACTAATGCTGAAGGACTGGGTTAATATTTATGCTGGGTTTCTTTCAACATATCTTTACTAATGTTGAAGGACTGGGTTAATATTTATGCTGGGTAGCACTATTGGTTTATATGAGCAGCTAGGTTAAGATGAATAAGGAATTAGAGTTCACTATTGCATCAAGAAGCAGAGGATTCAATGATTAAAAATATCATATTTTCTGATTGTAACTATGAAGAAAAAGTGCCTATTCATATCGCAGTTGAATTAGAGCCTCATGAACAATAATAAAGAATTCAATATGAAGAGGCACATGTTGTGAGGTAGCACCAAGTAATTTTTTTGGGGGGCGGGGGATCCTGCCCTGCTCACCATATGTGTTATTTCGTGACTGCCAAAGCATTCTCAATCTGTTCGATCATTTGGTTAGCAGGCAATGCTCCCTCCTAAAAATCATAGTATATTAGCAAAAGCTAAATTGTTGATGAAAATTGAAAACATTGTTTCGCTCAACACTTACAAAGCGATAGCAAGGTTTCCCATCCTTGAATATGATAAAAGTTGGCAATGCTTCAATTCTGTAACGGCTCGCAATGCTAGTGTACTTCTCAGTATCAATTTTCACAACTTGAATCTTGTCGCCTAACTTTTCACTCACTTCTTCAAGTATGGGAACCATGTATTGGCATGGACCACACCTGACCAAAAGAACAAAAAAATAAATACAAATGTAAGTTACTGAAGTATGTAAAGGCAGAGAGCAATGCTACTGTACAGACTGTTCATAATTAATTTGAATGATGTACTATCTTCCTAATACGCATCGTGTAATGGAGCCAAGAAACCAATAGACACAGCTATCAGCTAGGAGTTGGGACAATGTTTGATGAGTACAGTATGAAACAAGATTTCTGGATTTGATGGACAGAACATGACCAAATTGATCATATAATGACTTTTTTTTGTTAGAAACCAGTAGGAATGCACATCATCATGAACAGTATCAGAAGAAACAATGTTATTAAACCGGCTAATCATCGCTAGTCGCCCTGGTACCAACCAGGACGATTAGTCGATGACCAGGGCGACTAATCGACCTCTGATCGGTCTAGTTGTTTATATAATCGTCCTGTATATAGCAGGACATATATGTATGGTATATATACCATGTACTATATACTTACATAGGAGAAATCGAGCACCAAGACCTGGTTACTTGGTTACTTAGCAGGATTGACCTTGTTGCCTGCTTACCCTGTGGCCTGCATGCCCATGACCTTCCCTGCGGCCTACACACATGCAAGAATCCCCAGTGCAGTTGCGCCCGCGGCTGCAGCAAGGAAGGGAGGAGCAGCAGCAGCAGGATGCAGACAGCTGGAAACCGGAAGGGAGGAGAGGAAGATAGGAGCTGCAGAACGACAGCAATTGCTGCAGCTGCTGGAGTCTGTGCACAACAAACTGGCAGCCGGTGCTGGAGTCTGGACGGGTGTGAAGGGGGTGCGGGAACAAGAGTGAGAGGTATAGGAGAAAAAACCTATTGGACTCGGGCCAAATGTAGCTAGGCCCGTGAGCTGATGCAGCCCACTTCCCTGTTACCTGTCTAGTCATCTAGAACACCTAATTGGATGATTAATCAGACGACCAGGTTTCTGGTCGCTCTGATCAAGTCGAAGTGCCTAGTTGAGTACAGGGGAGCCACCAGGAAAACTAATCGCGATTAATCAGACGACCAGATAACACTGAGAAGTAATGGCAATAGAGAGGGTTTGAAATCAGTAAGGTAAATTTGAGGTATTGCAAAAATACCAATTGAATGAAACACAATTGAACATGTTAGTGTACATGGTGAACACTAAAGACAAAATTGGAAAAAAACATACCCATCCTCTACAGCTCTTCCCCACTCGAGCAAAAAACGAGTGCAAAACTATACAATTTCCATCAAAAGTTTGGCATCTTAAAAATGAAATGGGCAGGAAGTGGTGGATATTATTCATGTGATTTTACATAGACGATGAACACAATGCCAGTCCAGGTGCAATTTTCACCTCCCAAATGACTGGTGACACCCGCATAATGGCAGGAACATGAAACACAACAAAGTCCTAAAAACATAGCAATAATGGAGAGAGCAATGAAATAGCTCAACATGACATTTGGCACCACTACTTTGACTAAGCAACTTACCAAGTTGCATAGAAGTCAACTAATAAAGGCTTCTCAGACTTCTCCAGCAACTCATCAAACGAAGAAAATGTTTGCTTCTTAGCTTCCACCTATCCAAAAATCAAATATAGATAAAATATCAGAAGAAATGGCAGAAATCCACGAGTTCTCTTTTTTTGACGGGTAAAGAAGGGCTATGCAGCCCTAATGGAGAAGGATACATGTAAGAAAACAGTAATAGGACTATAAGCACACATGAAAAGATTGCACTATAGAGTCAGTTGGCACTGCTCACTTGTAGAGCTACCCAACGGATGAGAACAAAAACTACAATTTCAGAAAACTGAAAAGTAGTCCAATGAGTATTGAAAGTAAAAACATCGTTTATATATGGCATAAATTTTCACCTACATAAGGTTACCAGCCTAAAAAGATACAGGGATACATCCAAGCTACACCAAGTTGACAGATGTCTAAGACTAGGAAGTGAAATATTGATACAGTAGCAGAAATAAAATTGATGGCTCATAGTAGCTGCAAATTCTGAAAGTACTACGAGGAGCCCAGGACAGAGTTCAGGCATTTGGACACCAGCTAATAGACTTAGATTCCAAAGCAACGATTCCACATATCATTACATTCCAATTTCCAATGACTGGAACAGTTGCCAAAACTACTTCGTCTGGAACGCAGCGAGAATCAGAGAGTACAGGACAGGAATGCCAGGAAGGTCTCACCCGTAGCGCGGCACCCGCCGAGAACGCGCGGCCCCTCCCCTGAGGCCCAGGGCCGGCGTGGAGCATCGCAGCGGCATCCACCGCACCAGCGCCGGGCGCGAGGCGAGCGCGGCCGGCCTGCACGGAGTCGGCGACGCCAACGCCGCGCGCGCCGTGGCGCTGCCGGTAGCGAAGGTCTCCATTGGGGTGGTAGGGGTCGTGGAGCCGCTCGCCCTAGGGTTTCTCGACGCCGGTGTGGCTCCCCTTGCCGGCCTTATCTTTCGCCTCTCGCTCCCCCTTTCCCCGGGAGGAGGAGGAGACTCACTGTGAGAGGGAGACGGCTCAGAGTCACTGCGAGGTGGGCCCGGAGCACCACTTGGACCCGGGTGCTCCGTGCACTGAGTCCACGATCGCGGGCACTGCAAGCAGGTGGGCCCCTGGTGGCAGTGTCACGAGACGGAGACGAGGAACCAGTGGAAGTGGGATCTGTCGTCGTCTCCGCCGCGACTCCACACCAAATCCATCCCCAAAAGCTTGCTAGGGTTTGGTGGGGAAGGAAATCCAGGCATCCAGGCGCCCAGGCCCAGCAATCCGATAGAATCCGTTCGTCGGAGGGTCATGAGCTCGGCGCAGGATCCGTTCTACATCGTCCGGGAAGAGATCCAGGACTCGGTAATCCCTACTTCCCTCCCGCTCTTTATTACTCTCTTGTTCGTGGAAGTCATTGCCAACCTTTCCTATCATCGATCGAGCCGTCGTCCTGCATCGATAGAACGTTGGAAATCCCGAGCGCTGTTGTCTAATCTCACCTTGTTTGCAAATTGTACGAAATCGGGACAGAGAGATGCTGAAGTGGCCAATATGCAGCTGCCAGCTAGGGATATTCATGCTCTCGAAAATCTAAATTTGTAGTATGGGCTCAATTTCTTTTGTATAGACATAGGTGAATGGGGACAACGACACTACTTGATACATCTGCAGCACTAAACTCTCACAGTAGAGCTCAGGCATTTACTTGATCTGGTAACTAGTCATGGTCGAATTGTTTCCTTAGTTTTTATTCTTCACTCGCAGGGTCTCTCATAGTTTCAGAAACATATCACACCATCTTGCAGTTACATCTGGTTGCCAGTTATTCCTGAGAATAAATACTATTTTTCATTTCTGTTGTTCAACTCTACTCAATCCTTGGAAGCATATAAAGCCCCCATTGTCGTGTTTAGATGTTGTTCTTTTGGTCCTCAGGATATTTTGTTTTCTTTGTTTCAGATTGATAAACTGCAGAGTACCTTCCACCGCTGGGAGCAAACTGCTTCAAACACAGGAGAATATGTCCATCTGACAAAGGAGCTTCTGACCAGCTGTGAAAGCATCGAGTGGCAGGTACCAACCAAGTCTTTAACATTGTCATTACTTTGTTGTTGGTACATTTAGAAGAAATTTAAGCAGAAATGGAGATATGTGATTCTTTTCCTTCTTTGTTCATTTTCTGCCACCATATTTATTCCTATATGAGATCAGGTTATCCATCTAATGTATTAGCTTATCATTGATGGGATGTGCTATCCGCTTTCTTGATGTATGAATTATTCTGGCCTTAAATGGTGCTTGCTTGTGTTCAAACTTGAAAGGTAGATGAGCTGGAAAAGACAATCTCAGTCGCATCAAGGGATCCAGCATACTATGGACTTGATGAAGTCGAGCTTTCCAGACGAAGAAACTGGACTGGTTCTGCTCGTAAGCAGGTATGCATTTGAGCATATTGTAGCAACTCTTCAGTGATGTGATGATTGGACATGTCTTTTCTTGTACGTATTTGTTAGGATTAACAAAGCAGTATATTTTGAACATGAATGAGTTATACAGCTTCATCTTGCATGGTTTCCTGTTGTTTTATAAAGATAATAAGGAATAATTAGGGGGCTTTGGCATTTCTACCCTCGTTTTTAGTTCCCAATTCTGCAGTTGCCAATGTACTTTAGTTTGCTATATGGATCCTCACTTACACTTTATGCATGAACATATCCAGGTTGGTACAGTCAAGAGAGCTATTGAAAAGGGCAAGAGCAATGCAACAACTTCAAAATATCAGGATACAAACAGGACCAACCACTATTCGTCCCAAGATAATGATGACTTTATTTCTTCTGAATCAGATAGACAGCTTCTACTCATGAGGTGAGTTTAATTTTGTTACCTTTAATGAACTTTACAAACATGTTTGTTAGAAATATGTTGCTCGTTCAGCATTCAACATAAATTTGTCATTTTTCGTAGTCAAAGTCATTGCCTTAGTGGCAATAAACCTTGTATTCGTCCTCAGTTGTTCTAGTTAATGTCTTAGCTTCTCCACCTGGAATATTACATTGGTTTACTTACTGTTGCTCATTGATTCTTGTGTTTTCACCAGCTCGTCGTCATTAATTTTATGTAAATGCAAGTAACTATGCTTTCTTTGTAGTAGCTGTCAACCGCAATCACATTCGTGATATTTGTTTATTCCTTCAGTAGTGAGAAACAACATACACTGATTAAACTCAAATTTTCTAGGCAGATTATATCTATATTTGCATATGCTTCCAGGGTAGTCATGTGAAGTTCACATGTGTTGCATTGATTTGATAATTGGTATATCCAGGCAGCAGGATGAGGAACTTGACGAGCTCAGTGAAAGTGTCCAAAGGATTGGTGGTGTAGGCCTAACCATACATGAAGAGCTGTCTGGACAGGTAATTGATATTGACAAATAGCAAAGTTTGTAGAGTCGCACAGGAGCTTTAACCGAATACATGTTGCTGTTATACAGGAAAGGATCCTAAATGACCTAAGCTTGGAGATGGAGACTACTTCCAACAGACTTGATTTTGTGCAGGTCTGCTCTTTCGCCATCTTCAGTGGCAACTTATATTTGTGTTCCAGTTTGCATACCCACATGCCAAGACCCGCATTACCATTTTCTTGCTTAATACCCCCAAGAATTCAATCGCGAAACAAAGCCCTAAATTGTCTTCTCCCATTTTGTGGGTGCAGAAAAGAGTTGCCATGGTGATGAAGAAGGCTGGCATCAAGGGTCAGATTATGTTGATCGCGTTCCTGGTTGTTTTGTTCATCATTCTTTTCATTTTGGTGTTCTTGACATGACATAGCCAAGTGCACCAGGGCCCTCAGTTTTCTCCCATTTGGCGTGTCTCCATACTGTAATAGTGTAATTTGTGGTGAAACATAAATATACATATATCCTGGAGTTGCCGATCCTTTATAAATCCCAATTTTCCTTGTAATCGTGCCATTCTGTCTGAGATCTTTGAAATACTGCGTACATTGTGTGCTAGACGTCCTTGCTGACAGCTTTACACACGGATTTTGGTTGCCTGACAATCTGCCATGCTCAGTTGGCCACCTTAATCAGCCCTCTCTGTTTAGCACTAACACGCGCTGCATCTCTGTTAAGAATCAACGACCACGGCAAATCGTTGTAATCACCACTCCCAAGCATGTGAGTGGATCTGCCCCATCTCTTATAATGCCTACTGTGCAACTCTCTCCGATAGTTAGATCGTCATCCTTTGATTAGTTGGATCAGTGCACGACGGCGCTGCTTGTCAAATCTCTCTCTGGCAGCTCACCTTTAATTTTGGGTGACGTTTGTGACATGGCAAAACACGTACAGTTGCTACTTGCTAAATACTCTTGAGGACTTGTAATCTCGATCCATACAAAGCCATATGGGCAGACGGGATTTGAAATGCAACTTCTTGTTCAGTGTTCAGTGACTTGGAATAATGCAAGTGATTTGGAATTGCGTGCATCTTCCTCTTGCTAAGTTTAGCCGACCGCTGCATTTGGGTTTTGTCGTGGCCGGTGCAGTGTTCTCTCAGAATTGGTAACATTGGACTTTTTTTGTGCACACTATTGCTTTGGCCTGCTGTCTGATACACGTCTGTCCAAACACAAGCAGGATGGCTGATGTCTGTTGTTGCCGATGGTATTCACCAAATCAATGTTTGAATTAAGGCTCTTTTAGGATTTTCTATTCTATTTTGCAGGTGCATCCTATTTGAAGATTGGTGCAGTCTTATATATAGTGTAGTAAAATAAAGATAGTAATACATACGTAGCTACACTTTGCACGCTATGAGTTCTGCCATAGCCATTTTTATTTCTCCAAGCTAGCTAGATGCTTTGGGGCGCTAGCTGCTGCATAGTTCAGGTGCTAAACTGCTGCATAGTCCACTCCAGTGTAGCTAGAAGCCTAGAACACACGGCTCTCTGCATTGCGGACGGAGCAGTTGGTGCGGATCTGCCCCTGGTTCCCCGTCAGCACATTGATCTGCCCCATCTTCACCACGGAGATGGCGAACTGCTCGAAGAAGTCCCTCTGGCTTTTGGCGAACTTCTCGACGAGGGGCCTGGTGCCGGCGTCGGTGAAGAGGTCCTGGTCCGAGGTGAAGACCCCCTCCCGGTTCAACAGGTCCACGTAGTACTCGTTGTCGAACGCGTTGGGTGTGCGCACGTCCAGCACCGTCCGCCCGTCGGCGCCCTTCGCCGGGCAGATCCGGCGCAGGTTGCAGGCCAAGGTGGCGTTCAGCGTCGGGTCCTGCCGCGGGTACAGGCGGTCCTCGAACGACGCGCAGTGGCCCAGACCGATGGTGTGCCCGCCCGACAGCGCCACCAGGTCCGTCGCGTCCAGGTTGAGCTTCGACAGCACGGCCAGGAGCGCCGGCACCCTGGACGTCGGCGCTGGGAGATCGTTCAGGACGTCCTGCCGCGTCGCGAAGAACTCGCTGTCGCGCCGACCCAGCGGCACCTCGTAGCTGGGCCCGCCGGACTGCATGGATGTATTGTGTCATGTGTGAGCAGCGACGGTCAACAAAAGAAAGAAAATTGTGCATGCATGCATTCGTAAACTGCAGGCCGGCTACAACGTACCACGACGACGGAGTCCCGGGCGGCGAGCGCGAGGACGTCGGAGCAGGAGACGACGGCGCCGCCGCACTCCTGCTGGAGGCGGTCGTGGATGTCGTTGATGGCCTTGAACGCGGTGGGGCGCAGCCTGAGGTTGGGCGGCGCCTGCTGCTCGCCCGGACCGGTGGCGGAGCCGACAAGGAGCACGGACGCGTCGCAGCCCTGGACGAAGCAGTCGTGGAAGTGGAGGCGGAGGAGGCCGGCGGCGAGGCCCACGTCCCTGCGCACGGCGTCCTGCACGAAGCTCCGCACGATGGACTCCGCCTGGGGACAGCTGTTCCTGTAGAAGTCGAAGGACAGGCCCGGGGCAAGCGGCGGCTGCCTCGCGTCGTTGCCGGCCGCCGACGAGGAGCAGAGGAGGAGGACGGCCGCCACCGCGGCTGCGGCAGCGAGCATAGCAGCACGAGGCATCTGTCTAGCACGTACGGTGAGGTAGCACGGAGCGAGTGTACGTGGAGATCAAGCAACACTGGTACGTTTAGTGTGTGGTAACTAGCAAGAGCCTAGCTAGCTGCCTAGGAGGAGGAGGTTTAGCTTTGTGGCTATATATACTGGATGGTGCACGAGACTCTACAGTCCAGTCTCCTTGCCCTCGTTTTATACACGTGAAAAATCGTTTTTGTAATAAAGTTTATTTTTTATAAAGAAACAGCGGTAGCATGCCGAGTATGTATTAATAGATAACTAGTTTTAAAACACACACACACAAAAAAAAAAAAAAACCCTCATAAAAAGAGACAACAACAAGACCACCACACCACCACATAAAAACACAGCAGCCACGAAGCAACAAGTCTCAAATGTTAACTTACACGCAGTGGAGAACAAGCAAACTAGCCATCTATTTGGTTGGAAGGAGGAGTCCAACCTGGATCAGTCAAACCCTTTTTCGTGGTGTTTGGATGGGGAGCGAAAGGAACAGAGCCAAACCCACGATGGAATATTCGGTGTAGATGCGGGTCAGCTCTATCCCTCAAATTCGGGCGGACAGAGCCAACCCGGTTCCTCCGTCGCTCTCTCCGGAAAGCCATCTTCTCCATGCGGCGCGTGACCCCCCTAGTGTGGCCCCCGGCGAGCTCAATCCATGGCGGTGTGGCGAGAGGACCCGGCGGTGGTGACCTCCCGGTGGTGGGCTCGGTCAGACGCGATGGATGCGAGGTCGGCCGGCGGGTGGGAGGAAGGTAGAGGAGGGGGGGGTCGGCGGGGCGAAGGGCGTTTGGCGGGAGGCTGAGCGGTGAGGAGTGGAGGACGCCGCAGCGGGGATGCATGTATCTGGGTTTGGGCGAGTGGAGGAAGAAGATAAGTGGTGACAATGACATGTGGGTTATGCCAGTTACTGTAGCAACGCCGTGAAAAGGTCATCTATCCCCTGTTTTCTACTCCCTCTAACCAAAGAAAAACAGGTTGAACCCATCCTTCCAAACCAAACACGTAGAGGGAGTTATTTTCATCCAAAAATAAGGATTCAACCAACCCATCCCTAGTCATCTCACAACCAAACAAATGGTAGAAGGAGGAGTAAGTTTTCCACAAATATTAATGCCTCCAAGGAGGAAAGCTACATCTAAAGATGTCGTCAACACTGAGATAGAAGAACTTTAGTTTTTCAAGCAAACTGCTTATAAAGGATAAAGGAGCCTCACAAACAAACAATCAAATTAAAAGGATGACATATATATTGACGTGACTATATATGTAGAATGCCAAGCAAGAAACAACAAAACCGGGTCGCTGTTGTGTCCGGGAAAAAACATGGTCGCTACCTACCTACCTTACACCTATACTCCCTCTCGTCCCATGGACTTCGTTTTGACTTTTGAACTTCATCTTTGACCATCCGTCTTATTCAAAATATTTATGCAAATCATAAAAATAAAATAATCAATATTCAAGTATCTTCATTGATAAAATAAGTTGTAAAAAAATAAATTATATTTGTGTAAAAAATTTGAATAAGATAAAGATCGAATAAGATGGCAAGACGGAAACTGCGGGGTGACAAAGTCGGTGGGACGGATGGAGTAGTCACCACCACCTCCATCTTCCTCTCTTCCGTGCATGATTGAAGGGACCCGTGAGATGATCGAGTGCAGCTGCGAGAGGAGCCGTCTTGCTTTGAGAGTTGGGTTTGTGCACGTGAACAAACTGCTGCAAGGGATGCTTTACACAAGTCGAATGGGCTAGCAACGCAACAAAAGTACGTAGGCAAGGGCGGCGGGCGCTGGATCGATCGCTCACACGTACGTACGTGTATCTCAGTCATGATAAGCCGGGGCTGACTCTTGCGACATCACCATCACATGCATGGATCATCCAGGCCATCGTCGGTGGTCAGCATATATGAGTCATCACACACGACGACACACCTGATGATCCGATGTCGATATGGAGCGGTGGAGCCGGGCAGCCGGCCGAGAATCCATGCATGCAATGGTCAGCACCGTCTATCTAGCTACTCCTACTTTGTTATTTCTCATGAGGAGCTTCCTTTACATCACGGGCTCAAGATGTTGTTGTAAACTCTTGGAAGAGAAGAGAATGAATCCAAACATGAGTTCAATCGGGTCCTAGTTCAAACTAATACGAACAAGATGTCTTTGTCATCAGGGGCGCCGATCTATACATTGTCTTTTGACTGTTTGCACAGCTGCACCCACGCCCAAAAAAAAAAAACAGTGATTATAGCTAAATTAATTTTCACCATATTTCGTGTCCTCATGAGAAAAAACTACTCACCTATGAGACAAACCCACCCCTCGAATTTGCTCTAACTACCACTGTATGTCATGGCCGCTGAAGCTGGCTTTATGGCAATTAACATGCGTTACATGCCCTGCATCTCAATGATCTGTTAACAAACACAAACAATTACCACGGCTAATTAATCCTAGTACTAGTAATCACCACTCCCAATCAGGGTCGCAGTGACTGAGGACCTTGATCTGCCCCACCTCTTACAATGATGTTTACTGTTCAATTGCAACTCGACCTCTCTCTATTTTTTTTTCCCAATCACGTCTAAGCACATTTTTCATTAAGCAGAAATAAGTTTTTTTAATACAGGAAACGATAGGACGGCAACCCGCAGTTACCGAAGCCCACCCATAACAACTTCGCACGCGGTTATAAATACAAAGAAACAAATGTAATTAAAATCAGACACGCCAGAACCTAAACCTAAATGTCCAGCCCTATCAAATCCAGATCCAAGGCAGATACGTCGAGACATCCTTTCAAAATAATCTGAAAGCTTCCTTCTCCTGTTTCGACCAAGTCGACGCGTCACAGAAGGCAACATTAAATTTGTTTGCAACCACCAAATCAAGAGCATCCTCCTGAACTTCCTCGCCTAGCTTCCTCAACGGCACGATAGCCTGCCTGTTGGCGTTCGCCACCCGCGGCGTGGCAGCAATGCGGTTACTTTGCCGCAGCGAGTGGACAGGCACCGGCGTCCCAGAGCGTCTCTCGAGGAGAGGTGTCTACAGCGGCAGGCAAATCTCTATTGCAACTCGATCTCTCTGTTAATTAGATCGGCATCCTTTGATTAGTTTGATCATATGCCGCTTGTCAATTCTCTCTCTCTCTCGGTGCTCACAGTCACATCTCACCTATAACTTTTCTTGTGACATTTGGAAACAAAAACACAGTTGCAAAGCTGTATGGGCATGCCGGTTTTTTTTTTTTTTTTTTTTTGAAAATATAGGCATGCCGGATTTGAAATGCAGCTTCTTGTGCGGTTTTAGTGATTTGGAATAGTGCAAGTGATTTGGAAATGCGTGCATCTGTTTACAATTTTAGCCGACGGTTTTGTTGCCGGTGCAGTGTTCTCTCGGAATTGGTACATTGGACTTTTCTCTGCAGTCTCTTGCTTTGGCCTGCGGTCTGATTGTACAGGTCAGTCCAAAGACTCCAAACACAAAACAGGATGCCTGCAGGCTGAGACTGATGTCTGTTGTTATGCTTTCAATAGAATCAACAGCATGGGCGTTTGGCCTTGGTCTCTGATATGTCTGTTGTTGCCGATGATAAATAGGAGTATATATTCACGAAATGATTTTTTGTTTCTTCTTAAGAAATTTTCTATAATAATTGGGGAAAAAATGGATGGCTCACATCGATCGAGGAGCGCCGATCCGGACGGGCTAAAAAAAGGTCAGTAGGCAATGGGAGGCAAAGGCATGGAGGCAAAAATTGCCTCCTGTCGTGTCTATGACAGTGGGCCATAGGAGCAAAATTTACCTCTCATTGCCTCCACAAAATGTAGGGATTAAGAATGGACGGTAATTGCATTCTCGTTATTAATTTTTTTGGTGAAGGGTAAAAGGGTAACTCCATACACACAAAATATTGTTTTGCCTAGTTAGTTGGATTGTTTTTTTTTTTTCAGTAACTTCGTCGTTCTTTCTAGGGTTCGTTCGTCAAGTCCGCCCGCCGCCGAGCGGATCGGGCACGCTGCGTGTGAGAGGCGACGGTGTGTGGGAGGCGCCGACGAGCGGTATGCACGCGTGGGCGGCGGCGGTCGCCTTTCGGCGGCTTTGGCGCGGCAATGCGGCACCTGGCGCGGGGCTGAGTGGTGAGGGAAGGAGGCGGATTAGATGAGGCGCCGTTGTTGGCGTCCGTGTCGGCAAATGGAGCCGGGGAGGAGAGGCAGCGTCCGGCGGCGGTCGGGACCAATCGTCGCGTGTCTGCGCGCCGGCGAGCGAGCGAGGCGTCTCTGGTGGTGGGTACTGGGAGTGAGCTGCGGTCGCCCGCGGTCATCCACATCCATCGGGGCATCGGCCGCGGGCAGCCAGCCCAAGCAGCGATGCCAGCGGTGGCGTCCCCTACCTGCGCCGCCGGCGGCTGCCCGGCGGCCGAGGTTCTCCCGTGGCATCGGCCTCGCTGCGCCCGGTGGCGTCGGGCGGCGGCTCCAGCCGGGCGGAGCGGCGGCGGCTCATGTCGGAGCCGAGCACACACGGTGGCGGCGCGCGCCGCGCGTCATCCGCAGCTACGTCGGCACCAAGTCGGAACGCGCCGCGCCGCCGCGCTCTCCCAAACACAAGAACTAGCGTCACCTCAATATGGGATTCTAGATGCAAGTGGGACTGTCAATAGTTAATATTGTGACACAGATTTCTCAGGATGGTTGTTCAGTAAGAAAGAAATATAGGAGCCCCCAAATTCCCAGAATAGTTTCAGAGTTCAGACTTACAGTAACAGTAAGAAACAAGTATATAGACCCCTGATTTTTTTTTTCAGAATGGTTTCAGTAAGAAGGAAACATGGGATTCAATACGTTAACCTTTGACTCTTGCTCATGGTAATATCACACCGTTAAAGAGAGCACAATTTACCCTTATAATTCATCTTTAGTAGTCCCCTTCATGCTAGCTGGACAAGGCATAGGAATTTGATGACTGAACGGTGGATGTGCTCACTGAATATTTAACATATGCAAACTTGTATTTTCAGTAGTGCTGAGAAATTATGTGTTCTTGGAAAATACCAATGTTAATGAGGCTCAGTCACATGTGGCTAAAGTCCATTTTCAGTTTGACATGTAGTGCAGTTTTCATGGATGCAAACAAAGAGAATATAATTATGTTTTTGAATTTTTTTATACAATTTTCCTGTATGCATGATCAGTAATATTATCACAGAACTATCAGTAACTCCAATATTCATCAAGAACAAAGACATTGTAATCATGCTTACCTTCAGACAGTGAATTTGTGTACCGTGTTGATTATATATGTAGGGTTACCTGTTTCAAAAAATATTCCATGAGTAACTACGAAATGTTAATAGTACACAGGAAAAAGAGACCAACAGCCTTACAGCCACATCCAACTGCCTTGAAGAATAAAGCATCAACTACAAGCATATACGATTTTGCTTGATCTAGCTAGCCTAGTATAAACATTTAAAACTATATAACAATCCAATGGCTTAGTGCAGCACTGACGAACAGTTCCAGACAAGAATTCAAAGCGGAATATTTTTGAAAACTAATCAGACATGAAAATCGATGTTTCATCGTATCTGATATGAAAAAAAAGACAGTTACAGGGAATTGGTTCATCGTATCTGATACAAAAAAAAAAGACAGTGACAGGGAACTGGTACCTCGATATGGCCTCAGACTGGATGACTGGATGGCGGCGAGGGTACGTGGGAATCCGGCGAACTCGAGGAAGGTGCCGCTCGTCCTCGTCGCCGCCGTTGGCTGGGTACTTCGGACGTCGAGGGTGAGGCCGGCGACGGCGAGGGCTAGGCCGGCCACGGAGACGGCGAGGGCGAGGGCGGCCACGGAGATGGCGAGGGCGGGTGCGCGATGGCAACGAAAGGAACCTGGCGTCGGGAGAGAGTTCGTGCGTCGGGTTCGGGGTGGGAGTTGCGGCGGATTGGTGGCGGCGCGCGGACGAGGACTGGGAGGAGGAGGGGGTCCTTGTGCGAGGGGGCCACCGCGACGGCGAGGGCGAGGCCGGCGACGGCGAGGGCGGGGCGGCTCGCGATGGCAACGCACGGAACCGTCGGGAGAGATCTTGCGTCGGGCTCGGGCTGCAAGTTGCGGTGGATAGGGGTTGCGGGTGAGGGTCAGGGAGGGGTTAGACGTCCACAATGACAATGTTACCCTTCCACCTAAAAAAAAAAAAATTTAGGAGAGGCGAATGGGGAAAGAATGGTAGAAAGAAAATCGAAACCAGAAGGCCTCTCTTCTTAAATGCCAAGTGCTTCTATTCTGTTTGGACCGTGCATCCTCTGTTCTGAAGATAATTGGCTCATGCAGTCTTACAGTATAGCGTAGTAAAATAAAGATGGTAACACGTACTGCACACTTGCACACGGTATGACTTCTGCCATGGCCCATGGCCACTTTATTTCTCCAAGCAAGTGGATGCGCTGCTGCAAAGTTGAAGTGCTACACTCTGCTAGTGCTTATCTGCTGCGTCCTGTCGACAACATTAGGCACACTGACCGACCGACCACGGCGAGAGCTAGCTAGCTAGTCGACACGAGACCTCGACACGACGACGACACGTACGCACACCTAGCTACAAGTCTAGAACACGAGGCTCTCTGCCTCCTCGACGATGGACCACGGCAGCATCACATCGTTGCCGGCGTTGCGGGCGGAGCAGTTCCGGCGGATCTGCCCCTGGTTCCCCGTCAGCACCTTGATCTGCCCCATCTTCACCACGGAGAAGGCGAACTGGTCGAAGAAATCCTTCTGGCTTTTGGCGAACTTCTGCACGAGGGGCCTGGTGCTCGGGTTGCTGAAGAGGTCCTGGTCCGAGGTGAAGAGCCCCTCCCGGTTCACCAGGTTCACGTAGTACTTGTTGTCGAAGGCGTTGGGAGTGCGCACGTCCAGCACCGTCCGCCGGTCGGTGCCCTTGGCCGGGCACGTCCGCCGGAGCTGGCTTGCAAAGGTGGCGTTCAGCGTCGGGTCCGGCCGCGGGAACAGGCGGTCCTCGAAGGACGTGCAGTGGCCCAGACCGATGGTGTGCCCGCCTGACAGCGCCACCAGGTCCGTCGCGTCCAGGTTGATCTTGGACAGCACGCCGAGAAGAGCAGGCACGGTGGCCGTCGGCGGCGGGAGCCCGCTCAGGACGTCCTGCCGCGACGCGAAGCTCGCGCTGTCGCGGCGACCAAGGGGAACCTTGTAGCTGGGCCCGCCGGACTGCATGAATGCAGGCAGGCATGTGAGTGATGTGACCACCAACATGTTGATTAAAAAAAAGAAAATAGTGCATGCATGCGTGCCGTATATGTACCGCGACGACGGAGTCCCGGGCGGCGAGCGCGAGGACGTCGGAGCAGGAGACGACGGCGCCGCCGCACTCCTTCTGAAGGCGGTCATGGATGTCGTTGATGGCCTTGAACGCGGTGGGGCGCAGCGTAGGTTGGGCGGCGCCTGCTGCTCGCCCGGGCCGGTGGCGGAGCCGTCCAGGAGCACGGAGGCGTCGCATCCCTGGACGAAGCAGTCGTGGAAGTGGAGGCGGAGGAGGCCGGCGGCGAGGCCCACGTCCCTGCGCACGGCGTCCTGCACGAAGCTCCGCACGATGGACTCCGCCTTGGGGCAGGTCCGCTTGTAGAAGTCGAAGGACAGGCCCGGGGCCAGCGGCGGCTGCCTAGCGTTGCCGGCCTCCTCCTTGGTAGCCGCCGCCGAGGAGGAGCAGATGAGGACGACGACGGCCACCACCGCGGCAGCGAGCGTAGGAGCACGAGCCATGTTTGTAGCGCTAGCACGTAGCCTAGGACTAGGAGGGGGAGGCTTAGCTTTGTGGCTGTGTTGTGGACAGGTCTTCACCGTATCTGTCTCCCATCTTTATACACGTAAAAATTTTTTTTTTTACCAAGTTTTAAACAAACAATGATGCCATCTATATTGGCGTGAGTGGATTGAATGCAGAAGAATGCGAGGAAGGAGTTAAAATGGGGTCGCTGGCTACCTACCTAGAAATGATAGAGTTCACAAGGGAGATGCTGGAAAAAGAATGAGCTGTGTGACACTACAGATAGTCACCATCCTTTGTTCCTCCTACGTGCATTAGTGCAGCTGCCAACGAGGCGTCTTGGTGTTGGTTTCTCGACGAGTGCTCTTGGCCAAACTGCCAGGCATGTGACTCGTGAGTCGTGACTACTGATTTACTGACTGCCTGTTTGCCCTAGCATTGCATCCAGCATTTTTTTCCTTTTAATTTGATCCTTGCATCTCCAGCATTCTCATCTGTGTGTACAAACTTAAACGGAAAGGCCGGCCACAGGATATGCATGGTTAGTGCAGTAGCACGGGTGGTTGTATAGGTAGTTCTGCCTCTAGCTAGCGTTAGATGGATGAGGCATATGGTATATGGAGAGTAGTAGTTGGGCGGGTACTAGCTTTTAATTTGGCTTGGAGTAGACGCATGGACACCAGGCATCAGCATGCTTTGGAGTTTGGACTGTCACCGTACGTACCGGCTCTGCACTGCGCAATGCTAGTGGAGCTGCATCATGATCTAGATGCTTGTTGGGCGGCCAAGTTCCCTGCCTGCCACGCGTTACCGACGACGGCCACCCGTGTACCGGCCGGCCGGCTCTGTATGATCGAGTTCTTGGTGCATCCATCGCAACGCAACAAAAGTAGCAGTCAAGGGCGGCGATTGCTGGGTGGGGTCGACAACAAAACTAGCCGCGAGCCGCGGGCGCCGCGTACGTGTAAAACACGGTCCTGGCGCCCTGCACGGCACGGCCCGTTGTTTTCTTCTCTTCTTCTCACGCTCCTCACTCCTTTCGTTGAAATTATTAGTTATTGTAGGAGCTGTTTGGTTTTCATAAGTCGACTAAAACTCAGTGACTTGCAACCAAACGTAAATATGACTTATAAGTCGGGTGAAAAAAAAAGAGAAAATGGTTGCAAGTGATTTATAAGTCCCTATTGTTTGACAAAATAAGTCACTTATTTTAAATTTTTTGACTTATAAGTCACCCGACTTATACAAACCAGGGGCCTTAACTTTCTTTTCATATTAAATTTGCTACGTATTACCTAAATAGTTAGCCAATTCGACGTGGCAAAAAAAGGTTAAAGTGATTTGTAACTTAGAATAGTACTTTTACTGAAAAACTCGGATTGCGGGAAGACACCCCGAGCTATTGCGCTCAAGTAGATCGAGGACTACTCTTGTAACAGCCCTCATTTTCACTACTAAGGTGGGATCGAAACATACCCTAAGACCGGATCGCTACCAGCCTACTTAATTGCGTATCTAAGCTAGATACTGAAAAAGATATGAATGTGTTCGACTGATTAAATATTATTGAGAGAGAATAATGCTCTAAAATAAGATAGGCCAAGACAAACAAACACAGTGATATAGCCTTGTGTGTGATAGACACCAACCTCGAATGGCTCCACCTTACTCTCTCTTATTACGTGCATGGTTGAAGAGGAGAGTCTAGATTGGTGTTAGTTTTCTCGAGTGCTCTTGGCCAAACTGCTGTCAGGCAGGAGGCATGCATGCGCGTTGCCATCTATGCATGTGTGCCGGCCGGCCCGAGTCTAGATTGGAGATCTCAGTGATCTGTGTCTATGATCTATATTATGGTAGGAGTATGTACGTAGCACGGGTGCACAGTGCTGGTGGTGCTGCTTAATTGTGGTGGTCACGAGGTCGTCTGTGGTCAGTGATATGGGCGGCTACTTTTGTCTTGGAGTAAACGCATGCATCCCTGCATATGCCTCGAGAGTTTACGTACACGTATGCAGCGCACAACTCGATCGTACTGGAGTGCATGCGATCTATCAAGCTTTACTAGCAGTTTACAAATATAAACTACAGACTATATACTTGCATTGTATTTGCATCAAATGAAAAAAATCAGAGACAGAATTGTGGAGAGAGAGCTGAGGCTTGGGCCAGCAAGGCAACAAAAGTAGCCAAGGGCGGCGCGCGGGGGCGCTGGCCGGATCATCTATCACTATACATGCATGTACGTATATCAGTCATCATCGTAAGCAGCAGACAATGCAAATAAACATACACGTACGCATCCGTCCGGACATCGATCGGTCATGTTGATGTTCCCTCCGTTCCACGATACTTTAATTTTTTAACTCATATAAACCGTGTTTGACCTCTCGCCTTATTCAATTTTTTTAATAAATATTATCACTTTTTGTTATGACTTATTACATCACTAAAAATATTATAATAATGTTTTGTTTGTTTTATAATTTACATAAAAATTTGAATAAGACGAAGCAGTCAAACACATTTTATATGAAGTCAAAAAAAATTATGGAACGGAGGGAGTACGTATCAGTCATGAGTGACACACCAGACCGGCCGGCGATCCGATCGATGGAGATGGAGCGGAGCTGGCTGCCGCCGCCGCGTGTGATCGTTGGGCGTCTCGTGGCGGCAACCCACCGGCGCCAAGTGCATGCCAAGCCAACTAAGCAACCGGCGAGCGGTGTGCAGTGCGCCGTCCCGTACGTGTCGTGTCGGCACCCACCCCGTAACACTTCTTGCTTTCCAAAGGGAAGGGATTGGGCCACCAACACGTATTAAAGCCAACCCACCAGTGACCAGTGCGGCCCACATTGAATGTAGCCCGTGGCAGGCTGCTGCTTCGCAACAAAATTTCATTTTTCAGGCCAAACCACATGCATTCCCTTCCCTTCCAATAAACACCTTCTATAGTGGGTGTGAGTGCGTGTGGTGTGTTGGTGCATGCGTGAGTGTTTGTTTATTAGTTTCAAAAAAAAACGAAGAGTGCCTTTTTTGTTGGTGAAAACATTTTCCTCATATGCCGCCGTCAGCCTTGAATACACGGTACTCTTTGCTAATCGAACTAGGGATCTTCCTTCCGGCGTTGCGTTGGAAATTAAAAAAATTAGCAATGATCATAAGAGAAAATTTCATGATATTATCTCTGCACGATAGAGATTTGATCTTATTATAAAGAGTTAAAACACCAATGTATTGAGTAGTCACAACTATTTTTAAGACCAAAGTTGAGTAGTCACAACTACATATGAATTAGAGATGAACGTTCCTTATGTATAAGAAAGCACTGCATATATCCATTGTATACAGAAACATAAAGTGGAAAATAATAATAGTATCCATGCCTCATTTCATCGCTGACTTGAAAGATGGACCAAAACCGAACAATTTCATGACAATACACAGCAGATGAAATGGTTCGGCTAAACTGGAAAGAGTCCCAATTTTCCATTCTTTTGCAACAAACAAACAGTGAGCAGAGCCAGGTCCAGAAGCTCCTCTGATCTGTGTCTGGGCTGTCAAGAGATAGAAAAAATACAACCTGTGCATTCATGGTTCAACTTGTATAGTATATTGAACCCTATGTTGGGACAAAAACGTTTAACAAACAAACACATTTATTGTTGACCAATGAACCTTTTGAAACAGGTGAAACAATAACATTCAGAAATTTAGAAATACAAACTGAACTTCGCTATAATGGTTCTGTCAGTTCACTCCATGTGAAATCTTATTATTCCCAACAATAGAATCCTAATGGACAAAGATGGAACACTAATCCATGCATACATACAGTTCAGAATAGATGTACTTCGAAACATTGTCGGTTGCATTTGGAGGTCCGAAGATCTCAGGACTTGAAAGGCAAGGTATGATTTTCTGCAAAAAATGAGACAAAATCATCTCTGTGTCCCCATCATTAAGTTTAGTAGACCAATGCAAGTTGTTCTCTCTTTTAGTGAAGCTGATTTTGTTAAGTGCTCAATATCAATAAAAACTTACAGCAATTTACAGGAACCAAAAAAAAAAATTGGGGTATTTATTCCCGCAGTACACTTAGCCAATCAAATTTCCTTGAGTAGAGCTAACGATGTTCAGTCCAGCTACTGAATATATCCATATAAATTAGTGAGATATTCGAAGTGCTCAGTACCATGGCTTTCAAAGGGTTTCTTTCATTTATAATTCACTCCTACAGCAAGGAAGGGCGGGTGGAATCCGTTCTGAAAAAATGGGTCAGTCTATCTCTTCATCTACGCCCCCTCACTACCAACAGCATACCTGCACATTGGACAAACTTATATCAGAAATCTAATATATGGCAGGGAAAAGATCTTTCAGAACTGGCAATACCTGCGCAATTCAATTGGAAGGAGCACCCTTTAACTCTAGAAAATGCTTCAGTCCTGCCAGAAGGGAAAAAAATGTTATTGCTGTGCCTTACACATCAGTATAAAAAGGTTCAAAATTCTAAATTGTGTACATGACTTCCTCAAAACTCTCTATCTGAAGTCGAAGACCTCTTAATAAAACACTGTAGACAGATTTGATTGCTCTGGTAATGTGCAAGAACATAACCAAATAAATAAAGAATCTCTCCCAATATCGTTGCTGATGGGAAGTACCATAACCGCTGCACACGAATTCAAAGAATCCCATATGTCATTGTCAAAAATACCAACATAATAACAATATCTGAATCTGTAACTTATTATGGAAAAAAATAAACATTTGCCCAAGGACATATTGTGATTGTTTACACCAGCTGTTATCAATCTTTACTGCCTATAAAGGATGGAAAGGGGACAATTTTTGGTGCGGTAAAATTTTTTGTGTCCGCCTCCCTCCACCCCGTGCGATACCGCGCCTCCCCTAAAAAAAAAATCGCGCCGACAGGTGGGACCCACTTCACATCGTCCTTTGTTGTCCCCGCGACCTCCCGTCACACACGAGATCCCGCCTGGCATCACGCAGCTGCGCCCGCGTGCTTCCCCTCGCGCTCACCCACGGCGCCGCCGCCGCCGCCGCCTCCCCGCCCTCCTCCTTTTCCTGGCCAGCAGTGGCGCAAGGGCCCTCCCACGACGAGGGTTCGAGGTCGCCTCCGTCCTCATGATGAAACACCATCTGAACAGAGCCGTCGCGGGCTCGCTCCTCCATGGCCAGGTGGCTCTTCTTCCCTCCTCCATGCCCGGCCGTCGCAGTCTAGAGTCGGCCCAACACCGCCTCTCCCGCACGGGCAGTTTCGGTGGCACCCCAAACCCTAACAGCTGCCATATCCCGCCGCCATCGTTGCTGCGCGATCGTCCAGGACGTCATCCCTATTGCGTGTTCGTCGGGTCGACCCTGCCTTGGAGGACGAGGAGCCCGCGCGGGACGCTCCACGGCTCTGGCTGCCCGACGCCGGCGAGCGCCAAGAGGGAGAGGGGTGTGCCCCTACCTCTTTCGCCGATCTCTACCCGCAAGCTCCTTGCGCCGCCTTCTCCTCCTCCTGACAAATGGCAGCGGGGGCGGACGGTGCTTGCTCGCCGCCGCTTGGATCTCCGGCGCGGTGGCCGCAGCCTCGTCGTCGGCTGAGCAGGTACGGGGGTGGATGGGCGCTCCTGGTTCACGCGGATTTACTTGTCCCCAGTTTTGTGCAGAAATTATGATGCTTCGTTAGTTCGGATTTGGTGGAGCTGGGGCTGTGGTGCGCGTTCATATTCATATATGTATATAGGATCTGGATGGAGTTTGGACATCGTTCGTTTTGCGTGCATAGTTGTTAGGTTGGCATGTAGTTCAGGTAAAATGCAGAAATTTTACTGTATGTAGTGTGGATCTATCCCAAGTTAGAATTGAATGTACTCTGTATGCTTGTTTGAGGTGGGTGGCCTGAGGGTAATTAGCTATATCTCGTTTGGATTTGAAGATACACCCTGTTTCTGATAATGTTTCCGTCAGATTTGATTGATGCTTATGTGGGTAAGTTTTAATTACAGGCTGGCAGAAGCCAGAAATCCATCAAATGCATGCCCTGCTCTAGGCCGTGCATTGGTGATGCATATCTCAACGACACCTTGACGAGCCAGCTTGCTCAGCGTCGTGACTTAGTGGAAATGTCTGATTCTGGTGGATTATGCAAAGGACTTGCTGATGATGTCGAAGTGCCTATGCTCTCAAAATTGCGCCAGCAACTGGTTGGTGAAGGTTCTCACCGGCGTTTCATCTATTCTGTGAATTTTGGTGTCTGTGACAGTGCTATGGTTAATTTTCTTGATGGCTATGATACCCATCTGGTGATACTTGAGAAACTCCCAGAAGGGGTGTTTGCTGACCCATTTGAGCTGCAGCATGTTGAGCACAAAGGTGAAATCTGAATCTGTGGTAGACTGTAGAACTGCATTATTTTTTGCATTCTGCTAATTTTTTTTGGTTCAAAAATCTTGCAGTTTTCGTTAATGTTGTTGTTTTTGGAGACACCAACCTTGAACTGCCCACGGCTCTATCCATCAAATGCATGCCCTGCTCTAGGCCGTGCATTGGTGATGCATATCTCAACGACACCTTGATGAGCCAGCTTGCTCAGCGTCGTGACTTAGTGGAAATGTCTGATTCTGGTGGATTATGCAAAGGACTTGCTGATGATGTCGAAGTGCCTATGCTCTCAAAATTGCGCCAGCAACTGGTTGGTGAAGGTTCTCACTGGCGTTTCATCTATTCTGTGAACTTTGGTGTCTGTGACAGTGCTATGGTTAATTTTCTTGATGGCTATGATACCCATCTGGTGATACTTGAGAAACTCCCAGAAGGGTGTTTGCTGACCCATTTGAGCTGCAGCATGTTGAGCACAAAGGTGAAATCTGAATCTGTGGTAGACTGTAGAACTGCATTATTTTTTGCATTCTGCTAATTTTTTTTGGTTCAAAAATCTTGCAGTTTTCGTTAATGTTGCTGTTTTTGGAGACACCAACCTTGAACTGCCCACGGCTCTATCCAATCGGTCATCTGTTGAGGTTCATTTTGATCTCAGGCTAATCATTCCAACCAACTATAGCCTTGTAATAGAGATGCCTCTCCATGCTAGATACCCGGTAAGATTCTGTAGACTACAAAATAAAGTTCATTTAAATTGTTAAGTTCCTGCTATCTGCAATTGAACATTACTTGTTTTTTCCTTGTAACCTACTAACTTAGGATTTGCTTCTGTACTGAAATTCTGTCTGGAAATAAATTTTTCAGATTTGCCTAGAATTTGATTTGCATGAATGTTTAAAATTTTCAACAACATGGTAATGATTAGTGGTACATCATTTCCATGATGGACATCGATTGATGCATACCAGAACATAGAAGCTCTTATATTGGGCCACACTAATGCATAATAATTGTAGATATATGTTTGCCTCTGCCTTTGGCATGTTTTGTAAAGAACATGGGTCTACTATAGGTTAACCAATGACTTTAATAATTTCTGGTTAGTTTGGTTTTTAATGCAAATAGTATCTTTCCAGTTTCTATGGATTTATGAGACTGTTAGGCCACCCCTTTGCATGGTACCTATAAAGGTTTCCAAGAAAGTTAAGGAAAAAATTCTGCCATTGTTTATTTCTGATGATGAATTACTGTAAAAGTAATTTCAGTTTCAGTGGCAACTGCGAGACAGGGAAATGAGAGTTAGATGATTGTACGAGTAGCGAACTGAAAATGACTATTATCCTATAGTTGTGCTTTGTAGGCCAACTTATCTAAGTTAAATTTGAGTTTAAAACATTTGGTGGTTGTGTATCCCTGTATTTTGCTCTACTGTTTATCTTTATAGTTGTATCTTGGAAAGTGTTAGTTGGGATACACAGAATATAAAACTAAATTATGTGATTAGGCAACTCAGATCGTGAAGAGGAAGTTCTATTTTGCATTCGATTCCTCTTGCTAGAGAATAATAGTTGGTGGAATACTTATATATGAGAGACTGATGATGGTCCAAGTGATGGGAAAAGGAAAAAAAGTAGAAAACATTATTTCCTTGTGATGGCTACGTTCCCCACCTTGCCATTTTCATGTTTCACTGTTTATGGTAACTTCTTATAGGCATATTTAGTAATAATTTGTCTGAACAGTTCTGAAAAAACATAGTTGACTACTGACTGTGATGCTTGTTTGCAGCCTCTTGATGCCAGTGGCTATGCCACGGTGGAGTTTGGTAACCCAGATTTGCTCCTCCGCTACAGAAAAAAAGGAAATCCATTCTGGTTCCTGTCTTTGGGTCATTAAGAATCTCAAAGCTGCACCCCTGGAGAAAGCTGCATGGCGCATACCCTGTGGAGATGAGGCCCACATAGGAATTGTATCTAGCATCACGTTTCTTTCAGCTCTTGTTTGTTCCATGTCCATCGTCTTAGCTGCTCTAATTTTTGACATCTTAGGCTCCTAGCAGGCCCATTTTTATTTTCTTTTCACAAATACTGGAATGCGACACTGTAAATTTTTCTCCATGCATCCCCTTGCAATTGACAATCCAGTTGCCATTAATTTTGCTGGCACTAGAGAAGTCTTTACAATTCGAATTGAATTAGAGTTGCAAACTCCCAATCACATAGAAACCAGAACCAGATCAGGATTCCAAAAAGAAATTCATTTACTTCAAGTTCAGTTGAAGCTCCTGAGGCGGTCTGAGTCAGAAGCTACAATACCCCATGTCCCCATCATCTTGTAAGAAGGCAAGTTTTCTTCCCACCTTTTTTTTTTAAAAAAAGTAAAGCCTGATAGATGAAGCATCAAGTGCAAGCTATTATGTGTAAGTAATGTCAGGCTTTTGGTCGATCACTATGGTACAGGTTGGGATCGGGCAGTGCAGCCAATGCTGATCCCTGCAGCCATGCTCGCGTGCACCAGCTATTGTTCGCTCGCCAGCAGCAGCTGTGCTGCTCGCCGTATGCAAGCTCCTAGCACCAATGCATGTGCTCGCTCAGCACCAAGCACAGGTCCTTGCACGTGGCCGATTGTGCCCAGTTGACAAGCAGCAGTTCGTGCTTCAGCAGCAGCATCAGCAACTACACTGCACGACCAAACCAACCACAGGGAGGCAGGTAACTCGACATTCACATTCAGAGTAAGTGCATGATCTTGTTCCTATTTAAATTCAGTTCCAGAGTCGTGTGCCTTTCTCTGCAATAGTGAGTTATCATTTTAAGGATTCATTAGCTCATATTTGGAGCATTAATTTAATTCACCTGTTCGGAGTAGTACTTACGATTTGAGAGGGTAGCATGCACTTTTTGCTTGTTTCATGTGTGCAGCTTGTCCTGTTCTTTGTTTCCCAGGTCTCTACAATTTCAGAGAGCATTGCTCTCAAATTTATCTGGCAGATAGCAAGTGCAGCAGCTATTTCTCATTGTTGTTTAGAAATAGAAAGTTGCTTGTTTCTTTTATCGAAATGCACATCAGGCAGCAGCTTCTCTGCCTCCGCTCTCCTGTTCACTGTAGTTTTTTTGCTTCATTTACAGGAAACAAGTTTCACCACTCAATTTCATTATCTTGCATACGTATTACTACTTCTAGCAATCATGAGCTTATCATTGGAGCATTAATTTATATCACTTCGGTTAGAGTAGTATTCACGGTGTGCAAAAATCGTTGCTTGTGTGCGTGCTGAGTGTAGCAAGGCCTTCTAGCTTGTGTTCATTTTCATTCAGTCGGACATTAGCAGTGTTTGAGTATTTGGGCATATCTTTCCAGCAGCAGCAGCTTGTTCTTTGTGCTTGATCTGATTTACATGACTTGTAGAGGTCAGTCGGACATTAGCAGTGTTTGAGTATGAGGGCATGTCTCCACAGTTCTTTTCCTGTTGTAGCTGAAGCCTTAGTTGTTTGTGAGTTGAAAACTCAATTTTGCATATACATATTCTTTATTATCTTTCATCGTGGGCTGAGCTATCTGGCTATCTTATTGCAGGGAACATCCACCATCCATTATATTTATGGATGAAATTGACTCAACTGGATCTGCTATAGAATGGAGTCTGGAACTGGCAACAGTGAAGTGAAGTGCAACGTACCATATGCTTGAACTTCTAAACTAGCTTGATGATTTTGAAGCATCAAACAAAATTTAAAGAACAAACCACTTGTGTTCCTGTGTACTGAATTAGTCCGGATCTCTGTCTGAAGGAGAACAAGTAGATCTAGAAAAAGAACAAGATCAAAAAAAAGAACAAGGTCCCTGCAACCTTGCAAATGATAAGCTCAAGTGATCTGGAGGATGATAGACCAAGCCATTATCTCAGTTGTATCACGGAAATGTCAATGCAGTAAAGTTTGTGAGCTTGCGGGCGCCACGCTCTTCGTGACTATGTTAATTTTAAAAATATTAATTTAAATTAAATGTCACTTTAACGTTTATATTTATTTTTACAAAATTATTGTATTATCTTATCGTGTGATCTATGTATTTTTATTAGAAAAGTTTAGTTATCCCGTAGCAACGCAGCTTATGAAGGAGGATGGAGAAAAGAAAGGGAGATTTGAAGGCGATTCTTGCACTAACGTGCGTCGTTATTTAACTAAAAGGGTGCTATATTACTTGGACCAAGATATGGTAACATTTGTTTAATCGAGTAATTTTTTGTGCTTGACAAAATATTTTTATTTGATTTAATAGGTTCCAATAAATATTAAGGGTTCACATTGGTACCTATTTCGATTAAATGTCATTTTAATAACATTGTTTAATTTCATAGTATTGTTTTCTTATCATGCGATCCCTGTTTTTATATATAAAATTTAATTATCCCGCAGCAACGCACGGGCGTTTAACTAAGTAATAATAAAAAAAGTGGCATCTTTACATACGCAACTCTTGGTGATGGCATTAAACACATAATACATTTATTTATAGCAAGTGTTTGGTGCAGCATTACATTCTTTCAAACTTTTTTATTTATGCATGACTGATAACTGCTGGCACATGCATAAGTGAGTACGGTGTGCTGAGGTTCTATGCAGCTGATGCCACTCTGTTCGAATGACTGATAAATTCCAATAAAATTGCTATAAATAGATTCCAGAAAAGGGGATTCAAAGATATCTTCATACAAATATTGTCACGGTCATTTACAGACAAACCTGTTTTAAAGATTAAGAACCTCAACGAATATCCATGGATATTATGATCAATCCAAGAGCCGAAAACCAATCTAATATACTGGAGGGGATGAATCGAATAGCTGAAAACCAATATACATGGGGTGGAGGGCAGATGGGAAACCTGCAGTTCATACGCCACAGTAAAGGGATATCTTCATACAAATGCTGTCATGGTCATTTACAGATAGGGTTTCCAGACAAACCTGTTTTAAAGATTAAGAACCTCAAAGAATATCCATGTATATTATGATCAATCCAAGAGCTGAAAACCAATCTACTACACTGGAGGGGATCTATCGAATAGCTGAAAACCAATATCCATGGGGTGGAGGGCAGATGGGAAACCTGCAGTTCATATGCCACAGTAAAGGGAAAATTCCATATAACCTGAATCCAATCAGAGGGGGCGCATAGGGAACTCACGGGGGGAGGCTAGGAAGACCGACGATGAAGATATCGCAAATCTTCATCGCAAATCCACCATCCTCTGTGACTGCAAGGAACTGCAGCTTGGCGGGGCACTGAGAAGGGGCAGCAGCCCAAGAACAGCAGACAAATGACGCCGGCGGCTATGAAGCCACCACCATACCCAGCTGCAGTAGAAGTTTTCACTCACCGGCGGCAGCAGAGGCCAGCACCCAGGCAACGGAGTCCCACGGGATCGCGCGTGGGGGAGAGGAGTCACGAGAAGGAGGCGGCGGTGCTGGCGACGACGGTGGGCGAGGAACGACACCGCCTGGCACATCGACCCGGCGAGCTCCGACACCTGCTCCATGGCCTCCATTGTCAGCTGTCTCCCCGGCGACGGATCTCGAGGGATTGGGAGGCCCATAGCGGCGGATGTGCGGCTGCGGGCTCGTCGTCCTCCATGGCCACGCTGTCGTCATGAGCTCCTCTAGGTAACTGGGGCACCGCGGGGAGCGAGCGAAGAGACGGCTTGGCCGGGTCGGTGATGAGCGGCGACATAGTAGATCGGGGATGGGCGAGGCAGTCACACTGGTCGTGCGTTGGGGCGGCTGGACAACCCTGCGGCGGCGGTGGCACTGTCTTTGCGGAACCCGGTGGCGCTGCTGCTGTGGACGGTGAGGGCGAGGGGTGTCGGGTTAGGGTTTGGGAGATGCGGGGAGTGGGGACTCGGGAGGGCTTGCGTCGGGACGGGGAGGGAGGAGTGGTGGAATGCGCCGGATCTTGCTAGGAGGAAGGAGTCGGGACTCGGGAAGGCATGCGTCGGGACGGGGAGGTGAAGAGGCCGCCGGATTTTTTTTTTTCCGCGTAGGAGCAAACGGATGCGGGAGGAGCGGACGGGTGGGGAGGACGCGGCACGAGGAGGAAGGGGAACAGGCAGCCGCGACGCAGGGATGTCAGCGTTATCGGTTTGTATGGACCAATCAGAACCCAGAGAACTCCCCAGTGGGGGAGCTCTCTTATAGGAGATTTAGATTCCTCACCCATTATACCCAAAGAGCAAGTATTTTTTTTTTTTGAAAGAACGGCAAGGCTTGCCGTAGATTTTATGAGACGATATAAAGGAAAAAAAAAAATTTACAACTTCGAACAACCATTTGTAACACCTGAACTGCAGCTCTGTGGGATACCTATAATCGGGATACCCCCAAACCAAACAATGAGCCAAAGCAACGGCCCACCAAACGGCTAGCCACTGAGCTCTTAGGGTGGGATCCAGTTTCCGCCTCGCTCGAGCTCTCAACACGAGCCTCTACACGAGCTCTTCAGGCGAGCCCGAGCCCGCCGAGCTCGGATGCAACTCGGCGACCTGTAGGCGGCGGACATCTTTCCGATTCGTTTGAGCTCTCAAGACGAGCTCTTTATGCAAGCTCGGAGCCCGAAGCCCGGCACGAGCCTATTTGGCTCCCGAGCTCATAAAATGAAGGGCACCTTTCCGCCTCGCCCGAGCTCCTGCTCGGCTCTCGAGCTCATAGAACAATGAGCATTTCTCCGCCTCGCACGAGCTCTCCGGGCGTACCTTGTCAGAACCGGCAACGAAGCCACCCCAAAGTCCAATCTACGGAGGTGGCAGATAGGCATAACCGAGTATGGCTACTACCCGCCGCAAGCTATACCTTGCGCCCGGATATCGGCTACGAGAATCAAATCCTCAGCGCACGCACACGCGAGCCCGGATGATTCGAGGCCCGAGCCGCGCCACACACAACGGACAACCGATGCAGACAAAATAACGGGCTACTACCGATGCCCGAGCTCGTCGCCGACGAGCTTTTTGTCCACATATTTTCCCCGCGACACGTCGGGCCCCCAGACCGCACAGCGCCGTCGCCGCAGCCCCCGGCAGGCACGCAGGCGTGCCCGACGGCCGATGGGACGTCTCTCTGCCGTAATGCTCGATGGCAGCATAAGCAAGCACGATGACCATCATTGCGAGATCCCCGAGCCCGCAGCTCGGCCGAAAGGAGTCACACTCTACGAGATCCTCGCGCCGCACCCTCGACGCAACCCATAAGTAGGCGTGCAGACCGCAAGCACGCGTGCCTGGAAACCCGGCGTGCCCTGCTACCTCGACGTTTATACATTCTACCCCACCTTCTTTTATATTCTCTCATCTTTTAGTCCTCTCCTTGGTGGCACCCATGTAACCCCTTGCAACTATAAAAGGGGGGCCTTAGGCCACCGGGAGAGGGCGAGCAATCAGCTCAGGATACACTCCACACTCACTCGACACCCACGATATTGGCACTTGCCTCAATCAGAGACTTGGAACCCCGCTCCCTCTCTCGACCAGCTTGTACTCGCCCCGATGCACGAGCCTTTGAGCTCAGATAGTGACCCCGACTGGACTAGGGAGCTCGATTTGCCCCGAACCGGAGTATAAACCTTGTGTCGTTGTCTCTTGAGTTAGGCCATCGTTGCGCACATTAGCCAGTCGATTATTGTGACCGTGGTATTAGACCACGACAAGCTCCTACCACTAAACTGCTATTGGTACAAGACTCAGACGACGATACAAACATCAGTAGGACAACACGAGCCAATCAGGGCAGGAGAAAAACGCATGGAAAAACCCTGAAGGGATACTAGGAAGCAACTGCCGCTACACCTGGATTCATGGCCATCCTGAATTGCATGATGTCGTCTTTACGTAATGTTGCCACTTGGACTGGATTGAGAGTTTTTTTTGCTGAAACTGCCACCTACTTATCTCCTTCCAGACGTTCCACAAAAAATAGATGAAAATCCCACCGACACGTCTTCTCTCTATCCTCTGAAATCCCAACGCTGTTGAGCCCTAGTGAACCTTTCTCTATTCAGAATGCCAAGCCCTCCTTTGTCCTTTGGCGAACATGTTACTAGCCAATTGATAAGCGAATGCCCCCACAAACTTTGTCCGGTGTCTCACCAAGCTATAAAAACTCCAACAAATTTGATCAATCATTTTAAACAACCATTTCTGCACTTGGAAAACAGTGACGTGTTAAATTGGAAGTGGCGAAAGAACAGTTTTCACCAACGCTTCCCTTCCGGAGGACGATAGGAATTTTCCTTTCCACGTGACCCTGGTAGTGGTAACTTCGCAGTTCGCACTGATTTTTTGTGAATGAACGAAAGCTTTAGTAATTGTACCACATTTTATTACCACAGCCATTGTACCTATGGTTGCACACGGCAACTAGGCACTAGGCGACAGGACATGTGACTAGTGTGAGCCGCGCATCAGGCTGTTCATGAGTGACAGTGCAAAAGCGACGGCCCAACTGCACACCATAATCAATCGCCTCCCTCTGCCGGCTGTCACTGCCCATTTTTAGAACGTGCCGCGCGTGGCTCATTAATAAGTACAGTACGTATGTCACGGCGCGTGGCTCATTAATCAAATTTCTTGTATCATAAGTTAACTAAGCTCAAAAGATTCGATACCATGAGAAGCACATCCAAACTATACAAATAGTTGTTTTGTTTACCTACAATTTTTGCTCCATGTAAACGCGTTTTTTTTTCTACATTTAATGATTCGATGTGATGAAAATTTCAAAACGTTGTCCAAACTTTGGACAGCTAAACACAGACGCTTGTATTAAATAGCTGAAAGACATAACCTTGTCTGTGGGTTGTATGATCGTCTTTAGATCTGTCTTGTATGATATATTTAACACCTTTAGAGAGACCTAGTCTGTGGCTTGTACATGCGCTTAGCTTTCCGATATGGTGGCATTCATGCACCGACTTTCTACGGCGAATTGAATTGGAACGGGTGGATCAGGCACAGACACGGCTAGAAAGGTCGATCAGGCTGTCTACATGTATGCGTTATATATAAGTGACGAACAGGTTCCAATATGCATGGCAAAAGAAGAAGTGAGTACGTGCAACCAAGAAATAAAAGAGGTCGGCATGGCGCAGGTCATCGTTCACTCTGAGATGATCAAAGAGAGCTCCACCACTAATCACCCAACTGAGGCTAGTCCTCAATCCGTAGAAATAAGTAGCAACAGCAGTGAAGCTGATCGGCTTCCCACAAGGGAAGGATGGGCGACGCCTCTCACCCTCTACAACCAGTGCTGGCTCAGATCACACACGCTAGAAAAATTCATGGCCGTGAGAGACAGCTTCAAGCCCCGCGCTGACGACATCATCCTGGCGACGCACCCCAAGAGCGGCACCAACTGGCTCAAGGCGCTCGCCTTCACCATCTTCAACCGCTCCCGCTGCAGCCTCAGCGACCACCCTCTGCTCACAACCCACCCACAGATGGCCGTGCCCTTCATTGGCTTCAGCTCCACGGGCGGTGGAGACCTCGACCATCTGGAGACGCTGCCGTCGCCGAGGCTGCTCTCCACCCACCTGCCTCTCTCGCTGCTCCCGCCCGCCGTCTCCACCCTCGGCTGCAAGGTGGTGTACCTCTGCCGGGAGCCCAAGGATGCCTTCGTCTCCAGGTGGCACTTTGAGAACAAGATCGGTACAGGGGGGCCCATCGGCCTCGAAGATGCATTCGCCATGTTTTGCGAGGGCTGTTCACCTTTCGGCCCTTTCTGGGAGCACTACCTTCAGTTCTGGAAAGAGGCTCGGCGAGGCCACGAGAGGTGATGTTTCTCAGGTACGAGGAGATGGCATCTGACACGCTCGAGGTTGCCAGGAAGCTTGCGAGCTTTCTCGGTGTCCCCTTCACTCAGGAGGAAGAGGACCGTGGAGTTGCCCAGCAGATTGTCAGCTTCTGCAGCCTGGACTCACTTCGCAACTTGCAAGCTAACAAAGCATCGTCAGATGGTGTTGAGGCGGCAGGGGGCAAGCTGTTCTTCCAGCGCTCTTCCGTGTTTAGGAAAGGCAAGGTTGGGGACTGGACCAACCACTTGACCAAGGAGATGGCAGCAAAAATGGATCGCCTCGTGGAGGACAAGTTCAAAGGATCTGGTCTCGTGTTCTGACTTCTGTACGTGATGTATGCTAATGCAGGCATAATGTATGCATACTGTCCAATCTACCAGCTGCAAATAAAATGTTTTATTAATAAATAATCATCGTTATGCATGGATGGTGACGTGATATCACCGATTATTAATCATTGTCACGTACGGCAGCCCCTCTGTATGTGTGTGTTGCCCTGGATGGAAAGGTGGATTCAAGATGCAAGTGTCCAGTTTATGCATCATACTACCTTTTTTCAGTGGGATATTGATGCATTAATGTAGTTAGTTCTGAGTACATGTACGTACATAGTAGCAGGGAACACTAGCTAGCTAGTTCAACATCAAAATTGATTATAGGTATAAATGTGTCACAATGTGCAAGCTCATCAAAAATTCTACTCTGGGTTCATCGGCAGCCCAACAATGTTTCATTGGGAAGGTCATAACACATCCATCCGGAGTGCGATTGAGGTCAATGAGCACTTGATTGAAAGATTATTTGATAAACTTTCAAATAGATCTGGTCACACATCAATACCACGTCATAAGGCCTTCAAAGCATCAATACATTATGTCGATGTTTCTACTGGGAGCTACATCATCAACATGGACTTAGTATCTTTCATTGGGACCCTAGCCCAATTGAAAGGAAGAACATACCAAGGAGGACCTTAGACGTCCTCGACCTGGCCACCACCTTAGGAGTTCATCAAGGGTGTCCAAGCTAAGTTGGAGGCCCACTCCACGTTAAGTTCGAGTCAATCTCGGGCTGCTGGACCAGTAAGTAATAAAACGGATGCCCAAGTGGACTCCGTTTTTATGATCCACATGGATGAAAATATAATTTCATAAGCTAACCAATGGCTTTGGTTTGAGGTCCAAATTTCATCGGAATCGACGGGAATCATTGAAACAAGTTGACGTCCAAAATCTATCTGGGTGTTGTGTTGTTGTTTTTTGGGCCGTTTGGGCCTTGTAATCTGTTAGGGTTCCTTAGTGACGTGAGTAGGGGTCCTTGGATACCTCTTTGGCTTTATATTTAGTAGCCGCCACCTACGTTAGGGTTAGGGTTTTGCTTTAGATTAATTTTTCTTTGAACAGTCATCGTTGTCGGTTTGTGAAACCCCACATTCGAGATTTTAATCTTATATATGCTATTGTCACTTTTACTTGAGTTGTGTATTATCTTGTTCTTGCTTATGTTCTTCGATTCAGAAAGCGGGGATTAGCCTCTTTTTCTCCGCCCCAACACTCTCCTCTCTCGCAACCTCCACACTCACAACCTCACACTTTTCTCTGCAGATCTCGCAACCTCCGCACTCGCCGACACCGGCGGACCTCCCTCCTCCTCCGCCTCTCCCTCACGGCGGCGGCGACCGGCGCTCCGTCTCGCGCCGATGTATCGTCCCCGGGCCGTGCGGCCGCGGCCGCCTCCAAGTGTCGCCCCCGCTTTGAGCGCGGTGGTGGTGCTTGGCGTGCGGCCGCTCGCGGGTCCGGCGCTAGTGCTGGAGGGATTGGTGTCCCGGCGTGCTCACATCCCGCATCAAGGAGCCACCTGGGCAGAGGGGCGCCGCGATCGAGGAGCCGCCGTGCTCACCCACGCCGTCGGGCGGAGTCGCGGAGTTTGTGATTGGCTTTGATTTTACCAGGTTTTTGACGTTGATAGGGAAAGCACGATGGGCTATGAGAGATGAATACATATTGTACTTGGTCTTCTCCGTAGGAAACGGGAAGGCAGAGGAGGGTGAAACAGAAATCGAAAGCGGATTGGCAGGCAGGCTGACAGGCATGCTGGACGACAAACAAGTAGGACAAAGGATGGAGTATAGAAAACACTAAAAATTTTTCGTTTTATTAGTAGGTATAGATAAGTACACAAAATTTATACATATCTTGATACCAGCCTAATAGAGCAACCGTTTCTTGTGAGCCCAAAATACATACTCAATTCCTCCGTGCCCCTTCCCGTCACACCCTTGTGGACTGGGCGGCTGCTCCGCGAGCGTGACAAAGCACGCACCTCCCATCCTCCCGACCCTACCGCCTGCAGCACTTCTGCAGGCTGCAATATTTTTATGAGATTACACAATACAATGCGCACGCTCAACACACATGCACACTCACCCCTATGAACACACGTACACAAACCCTACCCTTACGAGCAGCCTTCGAATGGCTTGCCGGCAAATCTTAAAGTTCACGGTCGCCATAGGCGCCCATTTGTCGACGGGACGCCGCCTACCACTTACCACTTAATGCCGGAAAATTCTGAAATAAATCCGAGAATCAATGTGTCGCACCCAGAATTTGAGCCCCTAGGGGAAGCCCCTCCCCCACCTAATGGCCTTTGCCATTGCGCCTTGAGCCCCTTTGACTGCAGTCGACCCCAGATTTGAACCCCGAGTGGGAGCCCCAACCAATGGTTTTTGCCATTGCGCCATGAGCCCTTGACTCGCAGCCGCAACTCGAGTAGCACCCTCCGGCTCGATGACCGTCCCTTCACGAGTTCCCCTTGGCAGCTCAAGGTTAAGCAAGGCAAGGAAGCAGATGCAGAACACCCACCCAGTACATAGATCCACTACTTAGTGAACTATTGAAATTCATTTTTCTAGTTCTGTTGAATGTCTTCTTGGTTCTTGTAATGTAGATGAAAAAAAGAAGGGTGTTAACATATTTGCAGTGTGGGAGAAAGTTGCAAATGCAAATAAAAAAAAACAGCCTCTACATCCCCACCAAGTGCCCATTCTGTTCAGATTGAGAGTAATGAGACTCTGAGAGCAATATTCGGTTAGCACTTGTGCTAGCACAAAATGATGGCATATTTACTTTGAAATTTCTTACATTGGCATACCCAGCCACAAATTTCTGGTTTCATCAATGCCCTTGAGTGGAAATTTTGGGTGATGACGCTTCACTGTGCGTGCATGACCCAAAGGTAACGGATTTACGCTCTCATTGTTGGAGTCGGTATAAGAAAGGGAGAAAATAATAGTTCAAAAAAAAAAAAAAAACAGGTTCGTTAATTGTTATGGAGGGAGTGGGGCGCCACCCGCCAACCAGTGTAAGCCCACAACGAAGCCCACCAGTGACCAGTGCGGCTCAACGTTGCACGTAGGCCGTGGTCTAGCCTGTAGGCTGCTGCTTCACAACAATTTCATTTTCAGGCCCAAGCACATCCATACAAATAAATTCGACGCCAAACCTTCATCAACTAGTATAAGGATTCAATCACATGTAGTACACACAGAAGTGGAGTGTGGTCTAAACAATAAACAGATATCACATTTAACGTAGGTGGAGCCGTGGAGGTGATCGATGTGTAATGTATGTATATGACGGGGGCAGTTTACGGTGGGTGGAGCGTCGCATGTCGTTGCCCCATCAATTTCCTGGTCATCGTAAGCTACTACTAGCCTTTAGCAAAAGCAGCAGGAAAAATATATGATCCGGCCGGCCATGATCGGCGTCGTCTGCGTGCGCCGTGTCATGTCTCGCTCACGTCACGCACGGCACGATGGCATCACTCCATCCTGCTCCTGCCTGTTGTTGCCCGCCAGCGCTCGCTCCCCCACGGCTGCTTTCGCTGTTAGCGTGGAGGGGACGGACCACCGGTTGGTGTCGGCCTCGGCCCTCAATGATTCATCCTTGGCCAACTTGACGTTATATTACTAGTATCTTTAGATCAGCAAGCTAATACTTATTTGTTTTCACAGAGAACAAACACATGGCTGATAAGCAATGGCAGCCTACGAGCATTCATCTACTCTCTCCATTTTAAATTATAGTTTCTTTTGACTTTTTAATCTTAACTTTAACCACTGCCTTATTTAAAAACTTCTACAAAAACAAATCAAATTTAAGTCGGGCCTTAAAAGAACATTTGATAATAAAGCATACCACAACAAAAGAATTGTTATTTTGCATAAACTTTTGAATAAGGCGAGTGGTCAAAGTTAGAGTTAAAAAAGTCAAACGACCTACAATTTGAAACGGATTTAATATTTATTTAGAAACAAAATTAGTTTTTGTCATAGTGGCCACCCATCAGCCATCATCACCATCTACTTAAACTATTGCTTCTTAATTTCCCAGGACCCCTTGATCAATAAACGCCACTAAGAGATACGATGCTACTTCCTCTGTTCTATGTATTTAGATATATTTACTTACTACAATTAGTTACCCGGAAAGAAAGAACGACGTACTATGCTGGATCTGTGATGAATAAAGTGGAAGATGGATGCTTACCCAGCCTGGGTGCCTGAAAAGTCGCTGCACTACTCAACTAGATCGATAATGTCATGCAAACACTCTTAGACAAACACCACAGATTCCAGTGTTGCCAAGGGTTATTGATGTGAGTGCTTCTATATATCTATATCTATAACTGCTTATAGGAGAGATCCACATTTCTCTCCCAGCGAAAGTTGTCGCGCTTCGATTGGCTCCGGTGAGTGGAAACTGAAACATATGAAAGCTTCGTTCAAGCGCGTCCCGAATCCCCACATCCGTTTTTTTTTGTACGCACCAAGGGTAAAAACCGTGGCCTCCGCATCCGTCGTCTTCTGGCCTCCGCACGAAGATAAAAAACGGCGGCCTCTTCCCGTTCCCTCGCCTTCTGGCCTTCCCCGACCCTCGCCTTCATCCCCCGTCTTCCCCGTTTCTGTCGCCGCGTGAGCACCTGCGTAGAGGCCCAGAGGGCTGCCGTCCGTGGACCGCAGTCGCCCGCTTCCGAGAAAGGCGCCTTGGCTATGCTGTAAGGCCTCGCGCGGGAGCTAGGCCGGTCATGGCTGTGGATCCGCGCGCGCCTAGGGTTGGGCGGGGCAGACTCAGCTGCCGGCGGCCGCTGCCTGCGCATGCGCCGGACCTCGCGTGGGCCAACGTGGAGGCACCGGAGAGGAGGCTCTACGAGCAGCTTCAGCTCGACATCGGCAGATGGCCGTGCTCGCATCCCCGCCACAGCCTCTCTTCTCCGGCGTCGCAGCACTAGGCGTGGCCCACAACAGTTCCGCATGCCACTCCCAGGAGACCCGATGCAGGATCCACCACGAGATCGCTCCACCATGATCGTCGATTTGTTCAGCATCCGATGGAACAGAGTACGTGGCTGGCTATCATTTTTTCTTGATTTTGTTTTGTGTTCACCTTGGTTCATATCTTTTTTTTCCTTTTTTTTTTCTGTATGTGCATTATTGAGTATCTAACTATGTGGTCTATTCATTTTCCCAGCAGGATAAATTGTATCTATAGATTTATTTAGAAATTTGGATAATTGTTTAGTTGTATGACACTCCATTTATACTGTTACTCCCCATGATTACTCACATAGATAGTTTTTTCTACTATTACTGATTTGTTTGTGTGGCTAATTATGCTTTAAGATTTATAAGAGTATAAATTTTGCATTTGTTTCCATTGTAAATTAGCTTCTTTTTCCCTTCCCCACCGGCCGTACCACGACGCGACGCGCAGGGCCAGGAGGAGCAGCGTGGGTCGTCATCCTCCTCGCCGACGATGCATCTTCCCAGGTTAGTTGGCCGCCCGCAGCAACAATTTAGGCCCGTCGCCCAGATGGATCCGTTCCGCTGGCTCAAATTCTTCTTTTTCGATCCACTCGGTGTTTGCCTGCCGGCCGTCCCCTTGGTTATCCACGCTGGGCTGCCGCGCCCGTGGACCCAAAAGGACTGAATCTTAGCAACCGTCTTGCCCGGACCATTAGCATCCTACGCCGGCCGGCTGGGGATCTTCCGTTACAGACCTCACATCCCCATCGTGCGCACTATCATGTCAAAGGTAATCCTCTGAGCTTCCAATGTCTCTGTTCCCTCTGCCTTCCACCCACTACTGCTTCCACCAACACTGTTATTGATGGTTAATTATTCTTATTATTGATCCATTACAGTTGCAGTTGCATTGTTGTTATCTCTATATGAAGGCCACCATGAGCATGTGCTCTCATTTTGTCGTTGCCATCGCAGCCAAAGGTAACACATCCTTCTGATATTGCTCATGGTAGGTTTTTTTTTTGTCGTCATATTATTTTGTGATCCTTATTAGATTGGTTTAATTTGCAGTGACTGAAATTGTCTTTTGCCCTGTTGAAACCTATGCACCGCATGATGTCGCTGCCACCACCCCGACAAGGTAATAGATTACAACTACATACCTCACCTGATAATATTTAGGATTTTATAGTCTCACAGTTCTCTCCCACTCTTAGTAATTATTAAGCTCTGCCATCATTACTAGCTGTGGATATCTCTTTCCTCCAGGTAGCGCATATGGTAATGGCTCACAATCAAATTTCAGTGTGAAATTGCCTATCAACTTGAGGACTGGGAAGAATGAACTTGCCCTTCTAAGTATGACTGTTGGTTTACAAGTAAGCGCTTGCTACTAAACATAATTATCATTGAGTTATCTGTGTGTAAAAATCTTTGCACATTGATTCTTTGCGCATGCAATGTCACCACTCCTGTGAAAAAAGGGAGAAACATAGACCTTCTTTAAGTACAAAGTTACCATATTGATTAAGACTTTATGCACTCTATAAGAATGCAGGATTCTCTTATGAATGGATAGGAGCGGGCTTTACAAATGTGAACATCTCTGGTGTGAGAAATGGAACCCTAGACTTGTCTTCAAATAATTGGGCATACAAGGTATTGTCACCAATATTCTTCAAATTTTTAGGCAAATTTACATTCTAGATTTTTTTCTGAAATTACATGATGAATTTTGATATATTTGATCCATCTTTATTTACATAGTATGATATTTCTCCCCCTGCTGATATATCATATATATCCTGAAATTGAGATGAAAGTGTGTTTTTTTTCTTTTAATTTATAGATTGACTGGAAGGGGAACATTATGGTTAACCAGCGGTGGATACCACAATCTGAACCACCGAAAAGCCAACCTTTGACATGGTATAAGGTAAGCTTCTATAATTTTCATTCTTACATGCAGTCTATGGGGAAAGGCTTGGTTTGGTTGAACGAAATGCCATCGGGAGGTATTGGCCCAGGATTAGTTCTATTGATAATAGGTGTACTCCCAGTTGTAACTACAGGGGTGCATTTGATCCAACCAAGTGCAGGACAGGTTGTGGACAACCAACTCAGAGATGGTATTGAAACAAAATTTGGCAAAGTTCACGACAGTTATTTTATTGTTATTACTATATTATTTTGTATTTCACAATCTGCTTTTGCTTGGTCTAGGTACCATATCCCACGGTCATGGTTTCATCCCTTGGAATATCCTTGTGATCTTTGAAGAAAAGGGTGGGGATCCCACGAAGATCACATTCTCAAGAAGAGCTGTGACAACCGTGTGCTCCTTTGTGTCAGAGCACTTTCCTTCCATAGACTTGGAGTCCTGGGATGAAAGTGCCACAAACAAAGGCGCATCCCCGGCCAAAGCACAACTGTCTTGCCCCGAGGGTAAAACTATATCTTCTGTAAAGTTTGCGAGCTTGGGAAACCCCAGTGGAAGTTGTAGATCATACCAAAAGGGGCGCTGCCACCACCCGAACTCCTTATCTGTTGTTGAGAAGGTAAAATTCGAATGAAATTCTTTTGATTCCTGACACAGTATCAGATAACCAATGGAGCAGATATTAGTTTTGACTTTTTGAGATTTGTTGATGCATGTGGACTTGGATCGATGCACATGAACTTAGTCTTGGAATTTGATCAGTGTCGGTCCTGAGTTCATACTATGCTGTGTTGTTGCAACTGGGATTAAAGTATGGTTCACAGTTGCATATCATCAGGTTTTCCTTTTAGGAACATTTGGGGTTAGGGGGTGAGGTTGAAGATATACAAGGGTAATTCTATATTCAAAGTAAATATGAGGTTTATACGAGCTGTCTGACAATATTTTATCAAATATGACTACATTGAGATCCACATACTACCGTTGACCATATCCCATATCAAGCTTCGTAACAGTAATGTCTCTTTTCTTGACAGGCCTGTTTGAACGACAAACATCAGCTGCACAGTCTCTCTGTCAGATGAGAGCTTTTGGGGAGGATTTGTGCCCTGGAGTCACCAAGACACTCTGCCATCGAAGCGGACTGCTCTTAGTAGGCTACTAAGTATCTCAGGGGTGTTCATACCACTTACCATGTTCCACTACAACTGTGCCCATCAAAATTTCAAAATTGTAGTGCTTCTTGCGTGACATATTATTGTAACCTGGATTTGAATATTTACATGAGCTTAGGTTATGTTCCACGATCTTCGCTTTATAGGCTCATGAAAATTTCCCTTATGATCATTAAGATTTTTTTAATTCCCCGCAAAGAACGCGGGGGATTCCCCTAGTATATATAATGACAGTGAGCAAAAGCCACATGGGCGCGTCCACGGCAAGATGATCACCAGCGAGAACGGATGCACAAACACCACCTTCTCCAAGTACGAGGCACTGGCGTCGTCCTTCCCGACGTCCGAGAAGGGCATCGGAAACATTCCGTACCGGAAGTATGAAGGCTTCTGGTACCCGGAGCACCTGCTGGTGCTGACGCTGGCGATGCGGGACACGTTCGTCGCCCGCCCGACGGACATCATCCTCGCCACCATGCCCAAGTCCGGCACCACGTGGCTTAAAGCGCTCGTTTACTGCGTCGTGCACCGCAGCCACCACGCGCCGGCGGACGAGATCAGCCACCCGCTCCTCGCCTCCAGTCCGCACGACGTGGTCCCTTTCCTACACTCCATCTACGAGAACCACCTCTCAGCATCGCCTGGTCCGCTCCTCCAAGAGATGCCGTCGCCGCGCATCCTGGCCGTGCACACGCCGTTCACGGCCTTGCCGGCGTCGGTGCGGGAGTCTGCGTGCCGCGTCCTCTACCTGTGCCGCGACCCCAAGGACGTGTTTGTCTCGCTCCGTCACTATCTCGATGAAATCAAGCCTGAGGGGTCCGGCAGCATGACGCCGTTCGCCGAGGCGTTCGACCTCTTCTGCGACGGCGTGTCACCCTTCGGGCCAGCGTGGGACAACATGGCTGAGTACTGGAAGGCGAGCGTGGAACGGCCTGAGGAGGTGATGTTCCTCCGGTACGAGGACCTCAAGGGGGACACTATAGGGAGTGTGAGGCGCCTGGCGGCGTTCCTCGGTTGCCCATTCACCGACGAGGAGATAGAGAGAGGCGTCCCCGCTGAGATTGTGGCGCTGTGCAGCATGGACAAGATGAGGAGCGTCCAGGCCAACCGGGACGGGATGCATCGGAACGCCCGTTCCTGGTTCAAGAACTCGGCCTTCTTTCGTAAGGGGGAGGTCGGGGACTGGAAGGAGCACATGACGCTGGAGATGGCGAGGAGGCTGGACTGCATCGTGGAGGAAAAGCTGCGAGGATCTGGACTCTCCTTCATGATCGGCACGCCATGATCGATCGATCATCTATGTGTGGGTTGGTGGATCGCCCATCTTCTGTTGTTTCAAATGCGTCCTGCTTCTGTCGTCGTTTGTATATGGCACACATGGGCATCGGCTAGCTCCGTTTGTAGCCCATAACACGCAGTGGCTTCGTTGCCACGCGGTAGATGTGCCTTTGTGTTTGGCCTTCTGGGCGACACGCCTTCTAGGCAGAATAAAAGTCCTATGTCAAGCTGGACCCGTTTGGTTTGAAAAGTCCCATGACTTTTTAGTCTCAGAGACTTCTAAAAAAAGTCCTTCAAGAGAGTCTTTTAGATACAAATAGAGGAAAATTTCCTCCATGTTTGATTTCTAGGGATTTTTTTAGTCACATGGTTTCTAAACCAAACAGCCCTAAATACACCAGATGTGATAACCAGTGTCGAGTCGGAACCCCGTGAAATCATGCGGATAATGGTTAATTTTGAAGAGAAGGAAGAAGGGGCTTCACCTGGGATTTTGTGCAATTAAATGTTCAACAAATGCTGGCCCATAACAATGACCTTACTAATTGCTTACTAATTCCTGCCCATGTTAGCAGCTTATGCGACATGACTAATTGCAAAACCATCTCCACGTCACCAAAATCGGATTGAATTAGTGCCAAAAGGTGTTAAGTGCACCTGGTTTGTAAAACCACCGGAGTAAAATAAACTAAACAATACCTTAGGGGGGTTATCCGGACTTGAGTGAAAACACAAGGTAGTAATTTGGACTTTTTTTTCCAAAAAATTACGTATAAGATAACAAATGACTTTTATTTTGAATAGGTTGATATTGCCACTGCTATATATTAAACACACTCTTAGACAAAATTAACACTACATGATATTAGTGGAATATACAAAGGCCGAAGGATATGATGCACACAGTAGTTGGCACTGTGGTGACAGTGCAAAAGCGACGGGCGACCAAACAGGCACACACCCACTACACTTGATTGTGTCACTTAAGTTCTTTTAACACAACAACTTTCGGCGATGTACGTTTTGTTCAACTTTTGCCTTTTTATGTACGTACTGCTTTGTTGGTACCCAGTCCCATTCCCTTCAAATTATTAAAACTGATATAATCCAAAAGAATCCGATCGATCCATTGAATATGTACGTTGATAGAGAGTGGTCCACCCCATGCATTATGATTGTCCACGATTTGGGAATTGATAAGCACAACACCTTGGCATGACCTTGGATTTACATTGAAGTTCGTAAGACGTTCTGTTCTAAATACATGATTTTATAGATACAGAGGGAGTTGAATGGCTTTACAAAATAGAATGAAAATATTCCGAATCGACCGTTTCATTAGCTATATTATGATACCATTTCCGAATTTCGCCAACCATAAAATGTAGAAATATCCCAAACCGATCGCTTTCATTTTCTATACCGTGCCCAACCATTTTCATCCTTATAGGTACGGGCACACACCCACGTACGACACCAGCATTCTCAATATGCCGATGCTAATTTTATGTCGTTTTAAAGGTAGTTTTATTGTTTTTTATAAACCGTTTGATCATGTCAGCAGGAACCTTTGGCTATTTTTTTGTAGAATAGGTACATTCTGCTTTGTTGGTACCCAGTCCCTTTCCCTTCAAATTATTAGTACAACTAAGATAACCCAAAAGATCCCGATCGATCCACAGGCAAAGTGTACGTTGATTAGAGAGTAACAACCCTCTGCTGCACTATGATTGCCCCCGATTTTGGAATCGATAAGCACAACATATATATTTCTCTATAATATAGGTGAACACCGTACCCCAAAGTTGTATTGGCAAAACAAGAAGCGAGTGCAGCCGAGAAACTCTCCCCCTGTCGATCGGCATGGCGCAAGTTCACTCCGACATGAAAGAGAAAGAGAAAGAGAGCTCCTCCTCCACTATTGAAAGTAGCAACACTGAAACGACTGATCTTGTAGCTAGGCTTCCCACGAGGGAAGGATGGTCGACGCCACTGACGCTCTACAACCAGTGCTGGCTCAGATCACACATGGTAGGAAAATTCATGGCCGTGAGAGACAACTTCAAGCCCCGCGCCGACGACATCATCCTGGCGACGCACCCCAAGAGCGGCACCACCTGGATCAAGGCCCTCGCCTTCACCATCTTCAACCGCTCCACCTGCAGCCTCGACGACAACGACAAGCACCCTCTGCGCATGACCACCCCACAGAGGGTGGTGCCCTTCATTGGCGCCGTGGGTGGAGACCTCGACTACCTGGAGACGCTGCCGTCGCCGAGGCTGCTCTCTACCCACCTGCCCCTCTCGCTGCTCCCGCCCGCCGTCTCCACCATCGGCTGCAGGGTGGTGTACCTCTGCCGGGAGCCCAAGGATGCCTTCGTCTCCAGGTGGCACTTCGAGAACAAGATCGGCACAGGGGCCCCATCGGCCTCGACGATGCATTCGCCATGTTTTGCCAGGGCTGCTCCGCTTTCGGCCCTTTCTGGGAGCACTACCTTCAGTACTGGAAGGAGAGCCTGGCGAGGCCGCGAGAGGTGATGTTTCTCAGGTACGAGGAGATGGTGTCGGATCCCGTCGAGGTTGCCAGGAAGCTCGCGAGCTTCTTGGGTGTCCCCTTCACTCAGGAGGAGGAGGACCGTGGAGTTCCCCAGCAGGTTGTGAGCTTCTGCAGCTTCGATTCACTTCGCAACTTGGACGTTAACAAAACAGGTGGCACTGAGCGTGCAGGGGGCAAGGTTTTCCTCCAGTTCTCTTCACTGTTTAGGAAAGGGAAGGTCGGGGACTGGGTCAACCACATGAGCAAGGAGATGGGACAAGAATTGATCGCCTCGTGGAGGACAAGTTCAGAGGATCTGGTCTCGTCTTCTGACTTGCATTGTGAGAGTGCTAGCTAATGCATGCATAATAATGTTTGTATTATTGTCCAAAATCTACGAGCAGCATATAATATAATAAACAATCATCGTTTTATTATATATGCATGCACGGATGGTGACGTGATATTACCGAATAATCATTGTGGCAGTAGCCCCTCTGTATATGACCGCTATCCCCTTCACTATATGACTGCTATGGCTCTCCACAAAACTGTGATTAACGCTATTGACCGGCGGCGTCGTGCTTTCTTGACTGGTGAAGATACTAATTGCCACGGTTCTAAGTGCCTTGTAAAATCAGGTGGGGATCCTCTCCCCACGTTGACTTCTCAAAAAAAAAAGTGCCTTGTAGCCTGGGAGCATGTTTGTGTCTTCTTTCTCCGTTCCAAATTATAGTTCACTTTGGCTTTTCTAGATACATTGATTTTATATTGCACCTAGTTATACATTATGTCTACATACATAGCAAAAAACAAATGAATATAGAAAAGCCAAAGTGAACTACAATTTGAATCGGAGGGGAAAGAGTAAACTGGAGGAGGGTGGTCTTGGGCTTAAAGACTTGTAGACCCAGGATGGATGTCTACAACTTTTTTTTTTTGTGTGTGAATTGCAGCTTAAATTTGTTGATGAACTCTTCACTGCCTCTCAGGCTCCATGAAAAAATTGGCTCCTCTTCAACGACTCTATGTTTTCTAATAACCCAAATTCTTCACGTTTCTATCTGTGGATGAAGATTATTAGTGATGTGATTGTTCGTGTTTGTGATGATTTAACCATCTACTAGGAAGGGAGATTTAGCTCCGCCTCCATGATACCCGGTGTTCGCCAATGGCGTGATTTTCCCCTGCACACGGCGCCTCAACGTCAACCATCGGGCACATCCGCCTCACCGCCATCGGACGCCCGCCCCCAACGCCGCCGTGGCGTGCTCTCATCGATGTCGATGGTTTCACTCTCGCCCGGAGGGGTAGGGTGGGACGCGCGTAACGCCCGCCTCACCTTCGCCGGGGCGGCTGTGTCGCCTCTCCTCTCGCCGGCCTCGCTTCAACCGCCGGGCCGAAGATCACGCCGCCGCCCGGTGCACTTCCCCGCCCCACCGTCTCGAAGACGGGTCACCACGTGAGGAATTGCAAGCTTCGCAGCGCCGCTGCCCGCTTCGGTGTGCCTCGCGTGCCACCCACGGGAGCAGGTTCGCCGCCACGTCGCCCCGCGATTGATGGACTCGGTGCGTTTGCGGCGTCCATACCTCCGGCGCCACCTTCCCGTCGCCGGATATCATGTTCGGCCCCTTCGACGTCCACGCTGCAGTTTGGGAGACGCCCGAATCCTCCGCTGAAGGTTACCACCGCCGACCCGCCACCGCTTCATCGTGCTCGCCGTTGCCCACCGAGTCGCCATGGGTCGATTGGTGGGTCAAGGGGTGGGGCCGAGTTCGTGGTTGTAGTGGAGGTGCTCGCAACCCCACCACCCGCTTTGCACTCTAACCGCTTGTGTCGCCGAGTTTCTTTGTCGCGCCACGTCACCACCCGGGGCCTCTCCCCATCCCATCGCAGCAAGCGTCACGCCGCCCGACCATATCCGCCAAGGGCTCGGACGACCGGTGGGTAGACCAGGTCTTTTCTTTGAGTTCGCCACGACGCGAACCGGGGGCCCGACGGGACGGACTGCGTCTCGGATCCCCACCGCGCCCGTGCCCGTTGACGACGTTAGCGACGGGCAGCCCCCCACGAGCCCCCCGCCCCACCTCTCGCCTCCGGCCGGCGCCGCCCACCGCCTCGCGCTCGCCGCTGCATCGCGGACTCGTCGATTGTGGACAGGGGGGCCGGGGAGGACGCCGGCGTACCTCTACGCCGTCTCGCCCAAGACTTCCTATCGGCGATCGCCTCGGCCGCTGACGAGCCCATCCTCGGCGTCCCACCACCCCTCCGCTCATCCAGATTCATCGATGAGAGTGGACCATAAGACGCAGCACCCGCCTCGCTGCGAAATCGGGGCAGTGTGATCAAAACTCGGAGCGGAAGGCGCTGAAGGTGTTGCTCAACAAGCTCGAGGGCCGCCCGATCGACGCGACGTCATGCACTCCATGCCCGAGCCGGGCGAGCAAGTTCAAAATACTACGGCGAGGGCGTGTCGCTCGGCAAGCGACAACATATGCGCGAAGCTATTCCCCATGATGCGGTCGCGAAGCGGGCCGCAACTAAAGGGATTCTTGGTCTGTCGCCGTAGCCGCTTTCTCTCACCATCGCACGCACGGCCTCCACCGAGCGCCAGGTAGTGTACCGAGCGCTCTAAAATAAGCGCTCGGTACATATACGATGTACCGAGAGCCTCGCTCGGTGGACTACAACCCTCGGTGGTGACCCCTCCACCGAGCGCCCCTCGCTTCGGTGACCCACGGGCTCGGTACCTACAGCGTTCATCGAGCGGCGATCCCTCTGAAACTGAGAGACGCTTCGGTAGAACTCAACGCCACCGAGAGCCATCCTCCGCAAACTTACGCCCTCGGTGTTGTTGACGCCCCCGCCTCCGGCAGATCCCACGCACCTATGCCGCCAACCGCACCGAGAGCGGCGTTAGGCCCCGGTAGATGTTGGTAGTTTCACCGAGGGCCGAAAGTCGAGACCCTCCGAAAACACTTTGTACCGAGCGCCATAGTCCGGTCGCTCGGTGAAATTATCTTATTTTTTAATTTTGGATCCAAATTTTTTTTTTTGTGGGGTTCATACAATGTCTCATAGGTCATGTTGAAATTTGAGAATTTTTCAAAACTATTTAGTATATATTTTGATTTTATTCCTATTAATTGAATTTTCTTGAATAAGTCGATTTGAACCGAAGTCATTCGAATAGAGGGCAGGCATGAGCCAAAAAATGCGATTCATAATCGTGAGTGCAATGTGAGGCCTCATCCAGGGATAGACCCAAAACCCTGAACATGTTGTTCACGGAACATGACCATTCACTTGCGGGTGATTAGTTTTTTAATCATAGATAATGCAAACGAAGTTGAAAAATCCTGAAACTTATTCAGTTGTTGTGGTATCGTATGCCTGGACATGAGAAAAAAAAAAATTTGGTAAGGTTTCATCGACGTTGACTAAAATTTGGCGTCGGCCTCAGGGGGGGAGGGGGCAGCCCGGGAGGGAGCCTTAGGAGGACCGCCAGAGGCGGTGGGCGCCTCTTTCCACACAGAGGAGGAGCCCGGGCCGGGCAGCCGGTGCTCCCTCTGACTGGGGGAGGCTGAGGAGGAGGCGGTGGCGCAGACCACCGAAGAGGACGAGGAGGAGGACCGGGAGGAGTACGATGACTTTGGAGGGACCCCTACTTCTAGTGTCTACCTGCGAGGTCCCGCGAGCCTCCCATGTTCCCAGGGTCACTCGGTACAGACGCTATACCGAGGGTAGTGCTCGGTGAATCACGGGAGATGGGGCCTGGGAACCCCATGTTCCCAGGTACACCGATGGTAGCGCTTCGGTGAAACCAGCTCTCGGCGTAATATGGTGCCGTTTCACCGGCGCGTCCACGCCCCTCGGAAAGCGACCATACGGCACCGAGCGCATGGATAAGCCGGCCCTCGGTGCGTTGGTGGTGTCCGTGGTTTTTAATTTTGAATCTACCGAGCACCCTTCCGACCGGGCGCTCGGTAGATAATGTTTTCAAGTTTTTAAAAAATAAAATGCACCGAGAGGGTGGTTGAGGTGGCCCTCGGTGTAGTTGGCGTCGACGGTGGCAAACGCCGTCGGCGTGGACGCCGGAAAGTTTTGCGAGGGGGCCGAGCCCCTCGGTGCGATTTGGCACGGGTTGCACCGAGGGCCGTTTTTGGCGCTTCGGTAAAATCTTTTCCCGTTTGAAATTTCACCGAGGGGCTAGTACCGAACACGCCACTCGGTAGTGCCTCCACCGAGCGCTATTAGGCCTTTACGGAGCGATTTTTAGCGCTCGGTAGAGGCTCGACCTCCAGTAGTGTCTACTCTAGTCGGCGCAATAGTTTTACCTTTTAGAAATGACGATCAGTAGCTCCGCCATTAGAGCCGGCGTTTCTTGTGCGTATGTTGTGCTTTTACGCGGCGCCGCGCCAATAGTTTTGGCTAAAGCGTGCGGCGTGTAAAACTCTATTTTTCCTTAAAGCAATACGTGTCGATGGACACGCTTTCAAAAAAAAAAAAAATTGTAAGGCGGTCGATGTCGTCTTGAGGTATAACCAAACTTGAATCTTTCTTTTGCTTAATAATATATATATATATATATCTATCTATCTTAGGCAGGGAGGCTCTACCCTCCGTACTTTCGCATAAAAAAAACAAAATAAAATCATACCAACTTGGATCTTGTGATTGACGTGCAGATCATATATATACATATCGTGGGCAGCCAGTGTGATCTTAATATATGTCATTTTCCTTAAAAAAAACACACCCGCTAATCACGAGGTTTATATTATGTGGTGTATTTTTTAAAAAAAAAAAAAGAGTCGGATCATTATCTTAATAATCTTAATAATGTACTTAATAAGCCTAGATGCGATTGACTCAATATGTTCCTACCGAAGCAAGATCAAGAGAATGATAGTACTCGACAAACCCTAGTATATCTGTGCAAACAACGCCTAATCTGTTTATTAGTCCTTGTGCCGGAGTTTCATATATTGAGAAGGTCCGACGAGAGTGGAATGAAGTTGCTACGCAGTTGTTGTCTCACTTATTAGCTCAGATGGACATGGACGTATAGTATGAGTCATTGTGCCTTTGAGAACGAAGATGGTGACACTATTATATTATTTAGTATTACTTTCAGATTCAGAAGATGGGCAGTGACAATATATATAGGTGATTGAGCAGTGGGTGGCAGGGTTTTTATACCGGTCGGTTTCGGGGAAACGCTGATTAGTTCGGTCTTACCGGTCCGGCCGGTATCCGGACCGCCGGTAAAAAGATTTGAAATTCAAAATCTAAAATTGAAAAAAATCGTGGAAAATACCGTGTAAAATAGTTTGCGATTTATAGAAGCCAACGGTGCAACATTTTTTCAAATTTGAGTTCGTTTTGGTATAAAAAAATTTGAATTGAAGTTTGAAAAAAAAAAAAAAAAGCGCACAGGCCGCCCGTCAAGGCCCAAAACCGGGCGGTATAAATTAAACCGGGCGGTATAAATTAAATACCGGGCGGTATAAATTAAATACCGCTTCAGTAAAACCGGATTTTTACCGATGAACTCGAAAATTTGAATTCATTTGAATTCAAAAACCAAACCGACCGGTAACCCTAAACCCTAAACCCCACCCACCGCTGGCAGAATCGGTCCGAAAACCAAACCGACCGGTTTTCGGATTTATACCGCCCGGTTTAATTTATACCGCCGGTTTGGGCCTTGACGGGCCGGCGGCTTTTTTTTTTTTTTTTTCAAACTTCAATTCAAATTTTTTTATACCAAACGAACTCAAATTTGAAAAAAATGTTGCACCGTTGGCTTCTATAAATCGCAAACTATTTTTTGATATTTTTCCACGATTTTTTTTCAATTTTAGATTTTGAATTTCAAATCTTTTTTACCGGCCGGTCCGGATACCGGCCGGACCGTAAAATTCAGAACCGCGGTTTCCCCGGGAAAAACCGACGGTATAAAAAACCCCGGGTGGGGCGTCGCAATTTATGTTAATCCTTTCCTGAGGCTAAGGGCGGTCGTTCAACACATTCGTGGACGACTTGTTAATTATAGACGCGCACATGCTTGTCCTCTATACTTAATTATTAGCCTACCAGTGACGTAGGCAGGAGGCCCCAAGACGCAACACCAACCCCAAGTATAGCAACAGGAGCACGCTAGACGTTTCACCAAAACCACGTGCACTCATTAGTTCATCCTATACCGTGTTCGATTTTTTAACCTGCCACGGCGACCTCATCAATCTCTCCTTTTCTTAACCTTTTCGATTTATTTGGAATTGGAACAAGAAATACTCCCCTTCATGCTACTTTCTCTCTCTTTTTATATGCTGCGCCAGCCGTCAACTACACCACACACCACCCACTCCATCCCGGCCTTCTGTAGCGATTGCAACAACTCCATGAATAGTAGTAGAACCATGGAACTGCAGGTCAATGAGGGAATCACCACAGATAGCTCATCTGAAGCCAGCCACCATTCCGATGATCTTCTCTCCAAACTTCCAACAAGAGAGGGCTGGACAGGTCCACTGGTGTTCTACAAGAACTTCTGGTTCCGTCCGCGATTTGCTACTAACATCATGCACCTCCAAAACAGTTTCAAAGCTCGCCAAGATGATATCATCGTTGCATGTAACCCCAAGTGTGGCACCACATGGATGAAGGCTCTCGCCTTCACGATAACGAACCGTTCCAGGTACGAGCTTCGAAACCACCCTCTTCTCTTTCGTCATCCTCAGGAGGTGGTTCCATTTATCGAGATCCCTCTTCCTGGTGTGGAGCTGACTTATGTGGATACCCTCTCTTCCCCAAGAGTTCTCGCCACCCATATGCCCTTTTCATTGCTCCCAGACTCCATACCTAGTACTCGTGGTTGTCAGATTGTGTACATTTGCCGTGGGCCAAAGGACGCCTTTTGTGTCTCGATGGCATTTTGAGAATAAGATTGGTAAAGATTTTAGCATCAAAGTGGAAGATGCTCTTGACATGTTCTGTGAAGGTTTCTCACCGTATGGTCCTTTCTGGGAGCACTGTCTCGAGTACTGGAGGGAGAGCATCGCAAGTCCTAACAAAGTTCTTTTTCTCAAGTATGAAGATGTGACATCAGAACCAGTCAAGTGTGTCAAAAGGATGGCAGCGTTCCTTGGCGTCCCATTCAGTATCGAGGAAGAAGAAGATGGGGTGCCTGAGAAGGTTGTGAGGCTATGCAGCTTTGAGAAGCTTAGCGGCTTGCATGCCAATCAGGCAGAAGACATCGTTCGACGTGGCAACGTGGTCCTTGACAAGTCGGTGTTCTTCAGAAAAGGAATGGTGGGGGATTGGGGGAATCATATTAGCCAAGAGATGGGGAGAAAGATAGATTACATTACGGAAGAGAAACTCAAGGGATCTGGCCTTGTGTTTTGACGTGTATCTCATTTTCTCATATTGTCTTGTATGATGATTGGACATGTCGTTTTATTTTCCGGCCATGTTTGCATCAATAAACAAGTCCCGTCCATTTTTTAATTTGGAAATGTAATTTGTAAATGCATCTAGAATTGAAAATAAGAAGGCCGGGCAGTATAATGCAATTGTCCCAATCCTCCAGTATGTCGTATCAGGTTTTCCTGTGGATCGGATCAGAGATCTTTTTATGCTTGCGTATACAAACACCTTTTGCATGTTTGCATGAATAAACAGATTTTTTTTTTTTTTTTTTTTTTTTTTTTTTTTGGAAACGGGAAGGCATGATTCCTAGTCGCACAATTCCTTCACAATTGTAACCGAACGGCCCTGGTTCCCCACCACGAACGGCCCATGCATTCTGATGTAACTGAACGGGGCCTAATGAAACGATTCTTAGCCGTAACAACCGGACGCGATCAATCTCAGCTCTGAAGGATTCAAACAATTGCAGTGTATGTATATATATAGTCTAGGTCTTGCCTCGCCGCCGCCACTGATCGTTGGCTCGATCTGTCTCTACCTATGGCTATGGATTCCTCCTTATTGGCTCTGGAAGAGGGTGATGTAGAGAACAACAACAATGACCCATCATCAAGAGGGTCGTTGCAACGACGAGCAGGCGGCGGCGGGCAAGCAGGGCATCAAAGGCAGCAACGGCCGTCGACGATGGAGATGGACTGGGGTAAGGAGGTGATGGCTCTGTTTGCTAGCGTCGTGCTCGTCGGGGTGGCCGTCATCTACTTGGTGGCGCTCGCCATGGGTCCCACCAGGGCTGGCGCCACATAAGTCGTGCAGAGGCGGTCTTTGGGGGCACCATGGGCGGCCTCGGCTGCTTCATCCTTGTCAACTCCCTTGCACGGATCTTCTCCTTCTGCATGCACGCTGCAGCAGCGCGCCGCCTAGCTACTAGTACTACCTAGTCTCGCATGTAATAATATTTTGTTTAATACAGTTTGTAAATTGCAGTTAAAGAACCTCAAATCTGGTTTGCTCGCATTCAAATTTCTTCAATGTGTTTCTAGCCAAATTTATATATCAGTAAAACCAGTCGTCAAAAAATCCAAGATGGCAAAAGAAACGATTTTGTTTATTACTATGATTATAAGAATGATAAGAAGTTATTATTATTTGTTTTCCGGTCAGTTAGTACTCTGTTGCAGCTGCAGCCGGTGATGTGTGTAGAATGCTAGCTTCGCACGTTCTACGGCATCTCACCTAAAAGCGTGTCAAGCGGCGTAACAAACTCCATTCTACCTTAAAGCAATACACATACATGCGTGATTTTGGAAAAAAAAAGATACTTCCTCTGTTTCAAATTATAGATCGTTTTGGCTTTTCTAGATTCATTCTTTTTACTATGAATCTACACATAGTGTATAACTAGTGAATGACAAAAAAAGGAATTTGGAACGGAGTCAAAGAACTTATTTTTCCTCGTAGTTTATAAGGAGGAAAATTGAATTGGGCCACAGACCAAAATAGGCCCACGCTCCAACAAGGCCGAAGCCCACCCACAAACCAACACGTCGAGCCTCAAGGCATCCATCCAACGTTCGTCTTCTTCCTCCCTCTCTCACCGTGCGAAACCAAACCAAACCCTAGCTCAGGTGGCGTGATGGCTGCCGCCGGCCAGATCCAACACCCTGAATCGATCGTGACTCCCCCGAGGTTAGTTTGACGGCCGGAACATGGGAAAATCCCCGCCGCTTTGGCCGCCTGCCGCCCCGTACTCTTGTCAGGTGGCCTGGCCGGCTAGGCGCCCAGCGACAGCCGCCGTGTGGCCCAATGCCTGGGGCAGGGGGAAGCAGCCCTACGACAGCCTTCTTTCTGACTGCTCCGTGCTTAGCGACTCGACGTGCTTGCTTTATTAGCGGTATACTTCAATTCTTGTTAACTTCATCAATGCACAAGAAGGTTGATAATTTTATTTAGCTTACTCATTCATAATAATTATAAATTTTCAGGTTAGTCAATTTTATTTTTTTTTTATCTACTTTGAATGGTCTGGTTCAACAAGCAGTATTTATTCTTCAAATTAAAGGTATCATCTTAAAAACTGTTGTTGGCTATAATTTGTGCAATTTGCAATGTACCTAGGATTTATTTTCTAGCTTGCAGCTAAAGTTCACCACACCAATATATTTTTTCCAGGTCTGCCACCAGGCAGCGGTGCCCAGGTCCACAGCTGAAATTAGTTCCAAGGCAGCACTTTGAGCAATTTTGTTATTACTGGATGAAGTGCATACACCATCTTTTATTTGAGTTACATTGGCAGCTCTGCACATTGTTACCACATTGGCATAGAACATAAACACTGTACTTGAAACTGGAACAAGGTCACTAAAATAATAGCTATAGCAAAGCCAAATCCAAAGCCTCCGCCAAACTCAGCCTGAAAGACAAGAGGCAACTTCCCATCAGGAAAATACTGGGGCATGAGTCCAGGGCTGGCTTTGTGCATGCAAGGATCCAAGGGGATGCCACAGAGGCCAGAGTTGTTTGCGAATTGGGATGCTGGGAATGTAGGAACTGCCCCGGATGTTGGAATTTCACCAATCAGATTGTTGTTAGAGACATCAAAGTCTGCAAGGAAACCTAAAGACCCAAGTCCAGCAGGGATGCCACCTGTGAGGTGATTATGTGAGAGGTCCATTACACCAATCACCATCAACCCCATGAATGCATCTGGAATTGTGCCAGTAAGGTCATTGTGTCCCAAGTTAAGGACAGTAAGATATGTCATATTCCCCAAGCTTGCCGGAATTGTACCTGTGAGTCTGTTGTATGAGAGATCAAGGAAGATCATGCTTCCATTTTTATTGAAGATGTATACTGTCATCCCAGTGTATATCCTCATGGAGCCACATGAGTGCACAGCGGGGAACTGTGCCAGCCGTTCTGGATGGATGTCAAAGAACTCAAACAGCACTCCAGCACCAGGGCAGATGTTGCCAGCCTCATTCCTTAGGAATGCAATTTGCTTCTCTGAAACAATACCTCCAGTGACAAGTCCTGCCTGTGCTGCTAACTGTGGTGGTATTGCACCAGAGAAGTTGTTGTTGTTAAGATCAAGCCAGATGAGGCTGCTACAATGACCAAACTCTGCTGGCACTGGCCCATAGAGTGAATTTTTATTCAGCTGTAGAATGGCAAGTTTCTGAAGGTTGCCAAAGCCTGAGGGCACACTCCCCGGTCAGGCTGTTGCCAGCAAGTGACAACCATATGAGATTCATGCATCTGGTAATGGATGGAGGGATGACCCCAGTGAAGTTGTTGTAACTTATCACTAGTGTCTCCAATCTTGTGCTATTGGAGCACACAACATCTGGTATTTCACCAGAGAGATCGTTTGCCCACATGACCAAATCGGTAAGCTTAGGAAGCATTATTACTTGAGATGGAATGTGACCCACCAAAATGATTGAAGCTGAGGTCCAGTGACTCCAGATTGTTGCAGTTGCCAAGTGACAGTGGCACAGTTCCACTGAAATAATTGTCTGAGAGGAGCAGCTTTCTTAGTGATGGTAAAGATGAGCATAAGTCAGGCATGATCTCCCCTTCCAGCAAATTAGAGCCAAGATCAATAACTTCAAGCGAAAGGGCAGCCAGATGCTAGTGCTGGCAGAGGATTTGTCCCACTGATATTGTTGAATGGCAGTCTCAGCACACGTAGAGAAGACATTTTGCTGATGACAGTGACCACAAAGTCACCAAACAGTTGGTTGCTGCCAAGATCAAGCACCTCAAGTGATCTACAGCTTGAGAAGCTTGTTGGCAGACCGCCAATCAGTTGGTTGCTTGATAAGTCTAGTTCAACCAGCATTCGAGTCCTGCACAAAAGGCTCAGCTTATCTGGTATTGCAGTGAAGTTGTTTCTAGCCAGTGCGAGTCGGCGCAACTCTTGAAGCCTCCCAGGAACTCTGGTATTGAACCTGACAAAAGCTTGTTCCCAGACATGTCAATTGTCTCCAGGTGGTGGCAATTGGCAAGACTTGGTGGCAACCCCATGGCACTCAGTCTGTTGTATGACCAATCGAGAACCCTGAGGTTTGGGCAACCACCAAACTCATACATGGAGATGTCCCCAGAAATGTTGTTACCAGCAATGCTCAAATGTGTCAGATTAGTTGGCGCCGTCACCAAAAGCTTTCCAGGGAGGGCGCCAGACATGAAGTTCCCAGACAAGTCAAGAACAGAAACTTGGCTGCATTTTGCTAACTCCAGGAGGCCTCCTGTCAGCTGGTTGGCTGAGAGGTTGAGGAATTGAACACCATGGCAGGCAGCCAGGGAGTAGTTCAGCAAGGCCACATCTGACAGCCTGTTCCTGGACATGTCAAGTGTCCGCAGTGAAGGCGAGGAACGGAAATCCCCCGCCTGTGAGGGTGTTCCTAGACAAGTTTAGCAGCTGCAGGTTGTTGCACGATGCCAAGAACGCCGGGGCAGTGTTCCGTTGAAGGCATTCGATGACAGGTCCACGCCCACAAGCGCACACGGCGCCACTGTCCGCCGCCGTGGACGCAACACCGTTGCTTAGGTTGCCGTGGAAGCCATTTCCACGTAGGTGGATGGACTGGAGCATGGGGAGAGCGAGCAGCGTCGAGGTGGAGGTGGCGATGAGGGACATGCCACTGAGGTTGAGCGCGCGGACGTGTCCGTCCACGCATGAGACGCCGGGCCCACTCGCACGGGCGAGCCAGAGCCGGAGGTGGAGTTGACCTCTGCCCAGCTCATGAGCCAGCCACTTGGGTCCATGGTCACGGAGGTGAGCTTGAATGCGAGCAGCGCCGCTGCCTCATCATTGGTTCCAGCGGCAACTGGGGGCACAAGGTGATGCAACAGCAAGAGCATAGTGACAGGGACCAACATGCGAGCTGCGCCCATGGATGTTGCTTCTTGCTGTCAGAAACTAAAAACGATTGGTGAAGAACAGCAGTTGTCGTTCTGGGTGGCTTCAAATACGAAAGGGATTAATCCTGAGCGGTCAGTACACCTGGGAATGAAAGAGGCAAATTCGATTAGAAATAATGACATCCCAAGGGGGTCATCCTTGAATAGATCAATTCAATTCCATGGAGAAAAGAGGGGGCAAGGATCCTTGGAAGGGAAGATAGGCGTCCATGAACACTTATGAGAAATTTTCAGACAGAAATGCATAATTTTTGCATTCTACAATAATGTTGAACTGTACTTCTGTTATCGTTTAAACTTTGGCTGTAGTTGTAATAATTGAAGACTATCAGTGGCAAGTATATTGCCGTTGTCTAACAACCGTGCCACTTGATATTGAGATGACCTGTTGAGTTGTCTCAAGTCAATTTCTTTGTTTGTGCACAGAATAAAAACAATACTGTTAAATTCATGGTAACAACTTTTTTATACACTAACTAATGCAACAGTTGTCCCAGTAGTCCTAAAGTTTAGCTTACAAGGTGACTCCTTTTCAAAACAATTTCCCTCTCGTCCTTGCATCATGGCACTATATGAGACGACCTATGAGATCTCACATTATCAAAAAGTCAACGTAGCAAGCATAGAAGATGTGAATTCCTATTTCCATGCGGTTTTCTTCATCGTGTGATGTTGACAGTTTCAGGGGACAGTATATGTAAGTTTCCTGTATGTTTTAGTTTTGTTTGGAGAAAATTCCTGATTTTTTTTTAAAATCGGTTTTACTGGTAATCTCCGGTGAAAAATGAAGAAGATACCAGTCATGCTTCGGAACACACTATTTTTTGTTGCTGTTTTCTATATTATATGTTCTCAATAGTAAGTAACCTATAAAAACAGTTCCAAATTTCTTCAATACGATACCAGATGCTCTTATAGTAAGGAAGCTGACGATGTTCGCACATCACATAGTAGTAGCCTCAAAAACAGTTCCAAATTTGAAGAAGTAGCTAGATTTAGAAGGAAAGAATCAAGAACCGCACCTTGCTTGTCTTTGGTCAGTTAAAGAAGTTCCTCGCGGCCGGCCTGAAAACGCATCAAGAAGGGAGCGGGGATGTTCATGGTGGAGACGTCCGGGCCGGGGTAGAATTTCCTCGCGGCCGCAGTAGACGACGACTGAGCCACAGGGAACCAGCAGGTCGGAGAGGTGTATATATAGTCCAGTCATATAGTGAGAACAAGATCAAGTAAAAGAATACGATGGTCGTGTTCAAGCTGCCTGCTGACGGACGGACGGACGGATAAATTAAAGCAAGAAAACCCGGACTTGCTTGACAGTTTCTTTGCCTGGAAAATGCGGTAAGAATGTTTGGAGTGGATTCGGTCCTTGAAAGCTTAAGCTTACACCGGGAAGAATTTCCTTCGATACGAAATTATTGTCCAACGTCAGAACCTGCTGTATATGTAAATTGCAGTTGAATTGGTGCAACACAAAACAATTTATAACTTTCCTAGTGAAGTTGGATGATGATCAACATTTATATCAAACTTGTAGAGCTCAAAAGAGATGTACAATTTTCTAGTTGATGGCTTTTCATTTGAAATTGTGCAGACTTCCAAAATTACAGGTCTTCATAGTAACCCTCTTTAGAAATTGTTTTTTTTTAGAGACGGTCTGAAACCGTTTGATTTTTTTTTTTTTTTTTTTTTTTTTTTGCGGAACAGATAGCCTCTACTTGTGGCATGTGGCGTAGTGATAGCTATTTCAGTTTCCCATTTGTCTGTTTGAAAAGAAAGCTCTTAACAAAATAAATAAAAAGGCTTTTGGAGGTTGTCTGTCTCAAGCTAGTAAAAAAAAAGAAAAACTAACAACTGTTGGCAACAACTATCAGGTAGAGGAGGGAGGAAAGTCTAGCTTTTGATGTACCCAGCTTTTATCTAGTAGTACATTTCTTCTTTCGTCGCAAATAAAAATGTGGTAAAATGTATGGAGTGGAATGTGAATTCGGTTCTTGAAAGCTTAAGCTTACATGGAGGTGTGAGGCTATCTAGCGATTGACAATTCTCGTCGCAGGGATCTTGGGCTAGTGCTTGTAGTACTAGAGTTGCAGAGTGAATTGATTGGGCTTGCTTGCATACGGCCCAGAATTACTTCTCTTGTGGGGACGGAAGACCGTCGATCTGGGTTGTGTTTGTGATTGATGGAGTTTAATTAATCTGCTTTTCTTAAATAGCAGCAGAACAAGCTCCAAATCTGAGTTTAGTTAATTTGACAAGGTATAATATGGATCTTGAGAAGGGCGGTGGCGCAGCAAACAACCAGCAAGATGAAGCTTGCGGCGGCGTCCAGCTGCAGCTGGCGACACGCCCCCCGATCCGGCAGCCGACTACCTGACTTCCGGCGTCCTGGCCGTCATATTTGGCCCTCTGCGGGCTGCTCCCGTTAGCCACTGGGCGGTGTTCGTTGCCTACTTGGCAAGCGGCGGCGTTTCCTCGCCGTCGGGTGCGGCATGCTATGCTGCCTCGACTCAAATTCAAAGCTCTGGGGGCTCGACCCAATGCCATGCATCCACGTTGTCGTCGTTTATGTGTGTGTGTATATATATATATATATATATATATTTTTTTTCCCTATATTCCTATACTACCCTATCTGCTCCCCACAGTAAGCCACGTCATCAACATTTATTTAATGATGATCATATATCATCTGATCCCATCAACACAAGCTTTTATTTCCAAATCGGGATCATCATCACTAGCTTCTTATTTGGTGCCACATGGACGGATGCGCATGGACTCATCAGAGACCTGAATCAACAACCTTTTTCGGCTGATCGGCGCTTGTTTTGTTGCTGCAAATTCCCTGCAAACAAATTAAACAAGCTGCTACACGCACGTACTCCCGGCCGGTTGTTGTTCACGATCGATACGATCTAGAGCACGAGGCTACCGGCGGCGTCAACCAGGGTCTCGACTCACGATGGCAACGGGTATATACCCGATGGATACTAGCCATCTATACCCGCATTCGCCGTGTCAAATCCATACCCGCCGGGTTACCCGCGAAAGTACATGGCGGGCGATTTCATTCCATACCCGTGCCGACGGGTAATTTTACCCGTCGGGTAATCCATACCCGCGAATACACCCGAGTTCATGGGCTATATTATATACTTGTATGCTTATATGGGCCAAATACTGAGCTATATGGGCCAAATTAATGAACAATACATTAGAGTTCAGGAATATATATATGCTCAAATGCTTATGTGGGCCAAATTAATGGGTCATATGTTTATTTGGGCTAAAATTATTGAGGCGGGCTATATTTTGTGCGGGTATTTTCTACCCACCTGCAGTGCGCGGGTATGGATACTACACTTCCATACCAAAAAATCATACCCGCTGGATACAACATTGTACCCATTAACGTATCCATGGATACCAAATACGTTCCATACCCGTCACTTTATCGGGTAAAACCCATCGGGTTTTCGGGTTTCGGCACCCGTTGACATCTTGCTCGACGACAATTGCAATGCTTTGCTTTTCCTTCCGGTGGCAAGGCCTCTAGGAATTGGGCCGACTTCTCCCTGGGGTATTGGGCTATATATTTCCAAACCGGATTAGGCCGAGTTATGCATGGCCCGGAAGTCAACGATTTTGGGCCATTAACAGAGCGGCATGGATATCTCAAAGGAAACTAGGTCCATATCGGCCCAGCAGCCTCATCCCTAACTCGCGGTGCCCTGCTTTGTTCCCCTCCCCACCGCCACCGCCACCATGTCCTCCTCCCCTCAGCTAGCTGATGATGACATCAGCCTCCTCCTCTCTCAGCCTGATTGCCTCCTCCTCGCCGTCGACGTCTGTCCCGGCCAGCGTCGGAGCTTCACCACCGCCAGCACTACCACCAGCAACCACGACAAGATCGAGGTATCCTTGTGCCCAGCGAGGCCGCCCCCCCTCCCAGCTCTACGTGCACTGCCCAGACCTAACAACCCTCACCGACAATCCCCCCCGCGTCATCCGCGTGGTGGAGGATCTCTTCCTCCTCCGTGTCGTCGTCGGTTCTCCGCGCGACGGAGCCTCCTCGCTCGACGACTCCGACTACTTCGTCTACCGGGCCGGCAACGGGAGGCAGCCCACGCTTTAGCGGCTCCTGCGTCCGCATCCCTTCTTCCACGACGACGACGTCGGTCTGCTGAGCCGCGGCGCCAACTACACCGTCGCCGTGTTGGAGTTGGAGCCCGCCACGGACACGAGCTCAACGCTCTACGACCTCCACATCTTCCACAGTGAGAACCCGACGCAATGGATCTCTCGGAAGGTGTCTGTGACGGAGCCACAGCGCAGGCCCCCGGTGATGATTCCCGACAACTGCGGCCGCCTCCTGTACCCCGAGGAGTTTAGCACCGTCATCGCTATAGGAGGTGAAGCCGGCACCATGGGATGGGTCGATCTCTGGTACGGCATCCTTCTCTGCGACGTGCTCAGCGACGAGCCCACGCTCCGTGAAGTGCCTCTGCCTCTGCCGCTCTACATGATCAGCTGCGACAACGGCCTGGGCACTGAACTAGGCAATCCAATCCCCTTTCGGGGTATTGCCTTCGTCAAGGGGAATGCCAGTGGAGCAGGAGATGCTCAGGACTGCCTCAAGCTTGTTCATATGGAAGCTGACGCCACTCCTTGCTTTGAAACAGCAGGGTCTGTCTCATTCCAAATGCACGACTGGACCATCCTCACATATACCAACACTCCCATGACAAGCTCCTGGAAGGATTGGCGCAGGGATTGCAGGATCCAAGCTTCTGACATCACAATCGACACCCAGCTCAAGTCAGAGTTGCTGCAATCTGGATTACTTGGTTCTTCACCAGGCCAAGACCTCCACAACCTGCTGGTGTCCCACCCTGCTCCACACATCTCTGCTGCTGCTGATCACCAAGGCATTGTTTACCTGATGGCCAGGAGAAAATACCAGCACACCGAGCCCGACGGATGGATGCTTGCTCTGGACACCAGGAACAAGACACTGCTAGGCGCAGCTGAGTTCGCCGTTGACAGCAGGCGGCTATGTGCATCTCACAAGTATTGGCCTACTGGCATTGCCAAGTATATTAAACCGAGCATAGGTATGACATTATTTTAGAGCATCTGCCCCTACTAAAGGAAATGCAATTTATGTTCTCTGGTTTCAATTGATCACTTTCTAATAACTGGTATAATTAATCCGAACAATAAAATTGATATGTGATTTACATTCAGCTATTTTGTAATCAACTGTATTATCAGTTTATATTGACTGAAATCTGCTTGGCTTTAATTGCTAGATTTGCTAGTTCTCAGGTGATCTTGCGTCACCATTATTTCAACTGCCATGGGTTGGGGATTTGGTCTTATGACTGCTTTTTTGGAGGAAGATTGCAACCCTTGGATAATTGGGTTTTCTAGTTCCTGGGGTGTTGCACTGAGGAATGTGAAAAAAAAAAGATAAGCATACATATTGTGGCTTCTGTCATATAGTTGTATGTTATGAACAGATGACACTCAATCATAGTTTTGTCAATCAGCTGCATTTGGAGGATTCTTCTGTCATGCACTGCTGTTATCCTACGTAGGGCATTATAATTGCTTTGGTTTTACCTGGTTAACTCTTTCTATTGCGGATGGTTATGCAAACTACTTGAAATACATGGCTCTAAGGCACTACTTTGTTTCTATATATACTTGCTGATATCAGTTGGATCAATGTAGGAAGTTTTCTTTTCCTTCGTACCTAGTTGAGTTTTAATAGCTAATAATACAAAAAGTCTACATAAGCATAAACGATGCAGTCTTGAGCACAAGTGCTTATGCTGTTTTCCCTGGATGTTTTTTACAGGCGATAAACGAAGGATGCTATGGAAGCTTAAATTCTGAAGATAAAGATGTAACATTGCAGCCGGCATCTTTCAGCCATCCAACAGTTGCATATAGTCTCTGCAAACAACATGCTGTAGCAGCGGCAGCCGAGGCTGTAACAAGGAGCCGAACAGGAGTATATGTGTCCCTCTTGCTTGAGTTATTCAGTAATCTGGTCCTCATCATGGCGTGTCGTGATGTATGGCTTGTTATTTTAAGTATGTCGTTCTGGTGGATTATGTGTTTGCTTGTTTAAGGATTGCTATGAAGACGGGATGTGGAAAAACGCGATGAAGCGCCCCGCGACCCCGCCTCCGCCCCTCCTCCCCAACACCGCCACTGCCACCGCCGCCGGCTGCGCTTCGCCTCCAGCCGGCGAGCAGTCGGCTGCTATTCTACAGCCCCTCCCCACAGCCGATCCCGCCTGCTTCGGCTCCATTCCCATCACTGCCAAGGCGTCCCCACGGTCACCGGCATTGTTCCCCACCGCCTCCGGTCCTTCTTCGCTTGTCGCCACCAACCTGAATCGAAAGCACCTCGCCGCCACCTCGGCAGCGGGGGGGGGCTTCTATCCGCACGACGGTGCTGGACACGCCGACGCACCGGGAGTTGCCCACCGCACTCGAGCCTCCTCCCCAACCTTGGGCGCGCCGCCACCGCCGACGATATGTCGAGCCGATGAGGGCGCGCGTGGGCGAGCCACCTCGGCACGGGAAGCTTGGAAGCTCTCACCTCCCGCACGTCATATCCTCTGTCGGTGGCATGCCGTTGGGCTTCAAATTCAAATTTCAAACCGAACCAAGGAATCTGGCCAAGCCCAACCTAGGACCATCCCACTTGCCTGATGACGCTCGGCTGGACTCCACCCTTGCTCTGCATACGGACTCCCTCTCGCAGAGTATTTCCGGTGACAGCAGCAAGGCGGAGGGAGTCAACCCGGCTGGGTTTGATGCTATCATGGATGTTGCTACTCCCCTCCCCCTCCCGGCGATATTGTGCTTCGCCCCATAAGCCTACTTTGCAGCCTACTAATCGGCGAGTGATTGTGACCAGCATGCTTATTCCCCCCCCCCCTCTACTATACATGGTAACCGTGGGAGAAGCCACCTCAGCGGGACGCCTCAATTCTGTGAGACTCATACTCCTCCCCCACTGCGAAGATGCCGCCCGGCAACTTTTTGAATCCTTGCATGCAAGCCCTCAAGCGTGTCACTCACACAAAGAAATGTTTCTCGGGGCCAAAGGGAATAAACTCGTCAAATTATGTTTTCGGTGCTTATCCAAGGATCATTTGATCTCTCAATGTTGGGACCCTATAAAATGCACCCTATGCCATTGCTCACGGACATAAAGCTCTCGTTGCAAGCATCGTCCCGTGCACACTAGGCAGGCAACCCCCTACCCCGCGTGCACCCCTCCACTTGCGCTGCCATGGTATGGGATTGGAGGGGTGACTGCCCCGGAGGAGCTGGAGGCGTGTGGGGATGTTGAGCAGGAGCCTATGGTGAGTGGTGACGTGCTGCTTGGAGTGCCTGTCCAGGAGCCGACGGATGAGGACATGATCAGGGAGATGGCGCCTGCGGAGGGCATTGCCAAGGCCACTCGGCCAAGCGGGGTGCCCTTCTCGCGAGGGAGCATACCGAGGGGGAGCACGAGAGTTGCGCCGTAAGCGGCGTGCCCCGGCGCAAGAGGGCCAAGGACAGCGTCAAGGCCGAGGAGAAGCTCGCGCCAAAAAGAGAAGGAGGAGGCCGACTTCGAGCTCCCGTGAGGCCGAGCCGCACGTGTCTGATGAGGCAAAGTTTGATTTATTTGGTGTGTCTCGCCGCCTCCGTAACGCCCTATTTCATTCCTATCTTATCTCTGATCCTTACTCCTCCACTGATGAAACCGAATCTCTCTTGGATATAGCTGCTGCCTGTGGTGCCACTGAGGAGGAGATGGCTGCGATCTCGGGTGAGGCGGCTCCGCTCACTATATACTAGACCGAGGGCGCCCTTTACTACTGCACTAGCGAGCATCGCTGCTCCAGTGTCCATCTTAGTAGTGGATGTAGGCACCCCACCACTAGTAAGAGTGCTACCTCTTGTATGCGTGTCTTGATGCCTCCTGTGAAAACACCTGCACCTGCACCTAGTCTCTACAGCACTCCTTGCTGCATGAATAATGTAAAGAACCTGACGGCTGCCGTCATGCCCCGTCCTGAGTGTGGTGCTCTTCATCCGGTTAATGAATAGAAGCATCAGGTTATGTAGTTGGAATGTGCGTGGGCTGAATGACTCTATCTAATGTGGTAATGTGCCGTCTGAACTGCTATCTGCCTCCCCTGATGTTGTGTTGCTTCAAGAAACCAAACTGCAAAATATTACCTCTCTCAAACTTCACACCTTTCTTCCTCGCCGCCTTGATGCCTTCTCTCCTACAATCCTTCGGATGGAAGTGCTGGTGGTATCCTAACTGCTTGGAACAGTTCTGCGTTTCTTCGTACTGCTACCACCTCCTCTCCCCACACCCTTTCGATCCACCTCTCCTCAACCTCTTCCAACCTTTCTGTAGTTCTTACTAATGTGTATGCTCTAGCCTCTTCTGACTTAAGAACTTCTTTCCTTGCTGAACTTAGATCTCTCGCTCCTCCTCCAAATTCCCCTCGGATGCTCTTTGGTAACTTCAACATGATTAGATATCCTCATGAGAAAAACAACCCCAACTTCCACCTTTTGAAGCCGCGCCTTTAAATTAATGCATTAATGAGATGTGTCTCATCGAAGCTGCCTCTTATTGGGAGGCAAAGACACTGGTCTAACAAAAAAAGACGCCCCACTTTGGGGCAATTTGGACCGTGCTTTCATTAATCCGCAATGGGACAACCTCCTACCAAATACAACTCTCACTGCTCTCACTAGACGCACTTCAGATCATGTCCCCTTAATTGTTAATATTGCAACTCAAATCCCTAAATCAAAGCTCTTTCGCTTTGAAAACTATTGGACCCAATGTCCAGGATTCAGAGAGACTGTTGATGCTGCCTGGCGTTGTCAAACGATGAATAGTGACCCTGCTAGGGTGTTTGCTGCCAAGTTGAAGGAAACTCGACGTTCCCTTAAACTATGGAGAAAACTCCATGCAAATCTCAACCAACAAGAGAATGATTGCAGGATTGTTATCAATCTTCTAGACCTCATTGAGGAGCAACGTCAGCTGTCTGTTCCGGAAGCTAATCTGAGAGTTGTCATTACCATGGTCCTCAGACGTGTTACACACTTGAAAGGTCCTAAATGGCTAGAGGGGGGGTGAATAGCCTAATAAAATTTCTACAAAAACACTAGAACAACTTGTTAGTAAATAACAAAGCGTAAAAGCGTTTGCTCTAGTTTCTACTTGTCGGCAAGCCTCCTAGTGTCAATTCTAGTTGCTATAGTCTCTAAATCACACACAAGGGCTAAGTCACTACTTTACCTCTAGGTGAACAAGCTAATTACTCTAGCAACTAAGCAAGTCTACTCAAACTACACTAGCACAATATATATAAAAGTAATGCAAGAGTGTAGAGGTGATATACCACAATGTCGAGGCTAATCACCAAGGATGATATGATGAGATAACCAAATTGAAGCCAATCACCAAGAGACAAATGGAGACACGAGATTTAACCCGAAGTTCACTTGAGCACCCTCAAGCTAGTCTCCTTGCAGCCGACCTTCTCACGTGTGGGGCAAGGTGGAGCTCACTCCTAGCCAAGTGTCTTTAGGCTACTTGCACCCAATGCAAATGAGAGGTACCCAAGACACGAGCAATATATTACTTGCACTTTGTCTTCCCGACGAGGAGTGCGTGATCCTCTCACAAATCACCGGAGGTGGCCAAGAACAATCATCTTCTCTTGCCAATGCCTCCACCAATCACCAAGCCGGCTAGGAGTGGTGCTCTCCAAGGGCAACAAGAAAACCACCGGCTCACAACGATCCTCAAGTGCCACTAGATGCAAAGATCAAAACAAAGTGCACTTGAATCACCTCAACTCACTAGAATGATGCTCACAAGCAAAGGGAGTGAGGAGGAGGGAGTGTGCTCAGCTCTAGAGGTGTTAGGATTGATTTCAAATGACCAAGAGACCTCCCAAAGCCGGCCAAACGTGTATATATAGCCCCCATCACGAAATCCCACCGTTGGGGGGCAAACCACGTTCAAAACAGCCTGACCGGACGCGCCGACCGGACTCACCAGTGAGTCCGGTCGATGGGTCCGGTCACAACCGACACGCGAGTCTGACACCCATCTGAGTGAGTCCGGTCACGAGATCGTGGGTCCGGTCAGTGGTTCCGGTGCCAGCGTCCGGTCACTCCAGGCGGCTCGACCGAAAAACACCCTTACTGGAAGTCCGACCGGACTCGTGTACCGGAGCGTCCGGTCAACACTCGTGAGTCCGGTCGAGAGTCTGGTCACCGGGTCCGGTCGACTCTGAGCTGCGAAAATCCGTCATTGTGTTGTCGTTCCTTCGCCTTTGCTCCAAACCGACTTCCGTCACTTGATTCCTGTTGTCGACACGTCGAAGAACACCCCGACACCATGTGTTAGCATTTTGAAAATATTTTCCATCAAGTACGGAGTTAGCTCTCTAGGTTAGAATGCATGCAAATGATTTTGAACCTAGAGGCACATGAGGACCGATATGTACGATAGTTTTCCCCTCTTTATAGTACGGCTTATCGATCCTATAATCACTCACACCCTCTATGGTGTCTTGAGTGTAAAATCAAAATGGCCCTATGGATACCTTTGCCTTGAGCCCATTTTGATCCAAGATCCACTTCAAGTTGCGCACTTGATCATCATTTGGATCACCTCGACCCATCCACCATGACCACCATGCACCAGCCTTGGCTTGACCAATCTCCAACTAAATCAAACACTTGGCATAGAGAGATTAGTCCTAGGATGTCACTAATTAGCCAAAACCAATCTAGAGATCTTCAACACTCCAAACTGACACTCTGGAAGCAACGTGCCAAAGTTAAGGTGGCTATAGAGGGTGATGAAAACACACGTTTTTTCCATGTGTGTGCTAACCAACGAAGACAGAAAAATGGCATTTCAGTGATTGAGCATGACGACAGTGAGATTCATGGGCATGCACAGAAAGCGGCAGTACTGCATGGATTCTACTTGGGCCTGCTCGGCTCCTCCATGACAACTGAATGGGGATTCCACCTCCCTGATTTGTACCCCGAAGGGGGCTTGTCTATGTCTGCACTTGATGCTGATTTCCAACATGAGGAGATTTATTCCGCTTTCCGGCATATGAGGCAAAATTCTAGCCCGGGGCCAGACGGTTTTAGCCCCCTCTTCTATAAGCAGACCTGGTCCACCATTGCTCCAGACATCATCCATTTCTTCTCTGTCTTCCACACACATAGTTTGGATTTTGGGTGCCTGAACAGATCGTATCTTGTGCTTATCCCAAAAAAAGAAGGAGTCAGGCGACCACAGGACTTCAGGCCCATTGCCCTTCAAAATACTTCGGTTAAGGGTATCTCAAGAGTCTTAATGAAATGGCTACAACCTATCATACCGTCCCTCATTGGTGTTGATCAATCTGGATTTGCACAGGGCAGATGCATTGCAGATAACTTCGTGTAGGCAGCTGACCTGCTAAACATCTGCTACCGGAGATCCTGCCCAACCATTGTGCTAAAACTGGACTTCCATAAAGCTTTTGATTGTGTCGATTGGAACAAATTTTGGAGAAGATCATGAAATGTCGTGGCTTTTCTAACAAGTGGTGTGCCCGGATTTTGACATCCTCCAAATAGGTAGGACGGCGGTCCTCCTAAATGGCGACCCCTGGGGAAGTGGATCAACTGTAAAAGAGGCCTCCGCCAAGGATACCCAATGTCCCCCTATCTGTTCATCATTGTGGCAGATGTGCTTCGCCGTCTCCTCCAAAGGCATCCTCTAGCTGCAGCAATCCGTCACCCCATTCTTACTAATGATCCCTACCCGGTGCTCCAATACGCAGACGATACTTTGATCTTCTTGCGCTGCTCCCCTCCCGCCATTGAGGCAACAAAACAAATCCTTCAACTGTTCGAAAAAGCCACAGGGCTTGCCATTAACTATCACAAAACCACTTTCCTCCCCATTGCCGTCCCCCCGATGAGGCCGATGCCCTTTTTGCGTCCTTTGGCACCACCACCTCTACTTTCCCACAGACCTACCTTGGCCTGCCTCTCTCCCCTCACAAAGTCTCTGTTACTGACTACCTTCCCCTTATTTCCTCATGCGATAAATACCTCTCTGGCTGGAGGGCTTCTCTTCTTAACCGTGCAGGCAGGCTCATGCTCTGCACCTCTGTTCTGAGCTCTTTGTCCCTCCATTACATGTCTGCACTCCGCGTTCCGAAAACAACCATCAAAGCCATTGACAAACGGATGTGTGCTTTCTTCTGGACTGGTGATGATACTTGTCGTGGCTCCAAATGCCTGGTAGCCTGGGATGTTGTCCAAGCTCCAAAAGGAAAGGGGGGCCTTGGGGTGAAGGACTTGGAGCTGCAAAATCGCTGTTTACTCATGAAATTCATAGACAAACTTTTCTCTAGTGATCAACCATGCTGGAAAGAGTGGGTGCTCCAGTCCTCCACTGCCTTTGACACGTCGGCCAGCGCCTCCCCTAGTTTCTTGTGGCATATTGTCAACGATGAGCTTAATACCTACTGCTCTATCACCTATGTCAATGTCCACAATGGTGCTTCTACCTCCTTTTGGCTCGACCACCGCTCCCCCCGATGGGCCTCTTGCATCCACCCACGCCGCCCTTTTCTCTCACACCTTTTCCCCTAACATTTCGGTGCAACATGTTTTCCGTAACGATTTTGATTTGCACTGCGTCCGCGACTTAACTACCGCCGCTAGTTTGCAACTAGACGTACCTGCTCCTCTCTTTGCGGGGCATACGACTAGATGATCATCAAGACACGCGGTTCCTCAAGCTTACCGGGCGTCCATACAACACAAAGGGATGCCTACGCTGCACTAGAGGCTTCGGGGGTTCCAACGATGTACATGGCCGACGGATATGGGGGACGAGGGCTGACAAATAAAGTTAAGATCTTCGCTTGGTTATACTTCAAAAACCGCTTAGCACGCGAGTCAACCTTCATGCAAAGCACGTCGTGGATGGCGATACATGCGAGCGGTGCTCACAAAAAGCGGAGGAGGACGGGGGCATGTTTTCTTCTACTGCGATCAAAGTGCACGGATTTGGGAGCTCCTTGGCATGCAGGATCTAATGCAGATGTCCGATGACGACATTTGATCGTAAGACGCACACCTTCAGGTCTTGATTCTTCACTATGGCCCTTCGCTTTTTCTTACGGTCCCTGTGGCGAATTTGGGATGGACGCAATGGACATGTCTTCCAGAACGAAAACTCGCTCGCGGTGATTTTGACAAAGGTCCGTGATGACCTTGTAATATGGCGTAAGAGGCTGCCTCATGATCTTGTAAAAACCTTCGTGGCTGGTGCGCCCTACCTTCGCACTGTATTCCTTCACGTGTGTAAACTCTTTTCCTCGTGCTCTAGCGTTTTGCTTGGGCTCGAGGGTTTGAAATGAAATGGTGGGGAACCTCCCAAAAAAAAAAAAAAGGATTGCTATGAAGAGATGACATTCAATCATGGGCTGCATTTGGAGGATTCTTCTGTCATATGCACTGCTGTTATTATCCACCTGGTTAACTCTTTCTATTGCAGATGGTTATGCAAATTGCTTGAAATATATACATTTCTCTAACTACTTTGTTCTCCAAACTTGCTGATAATATGACTAGGTGCATGATTAATTCAGGATGCATGATTAAGACTTAGGATCCTCAGGTGGATCAATATATGTAGGAAGTTTTATTTTTTCTTTTGTACCTAGTTGAGTTTTAATAGCTAATGATGTGAAAAGTCTAGGTTAGCAGAAACGATGCAGGCTTGTGCACAAGTGCTTATTATGTTGTTTTCACCAGATGTTTTTACAGGCGATAAGCGAAGCAGCTGGCATCATATAGTCTCATCAAAACACATGCAGTACAGCAGTAGCAGCGGCAACCGAGTCTGTAACAAGGTGGAGCAACTGGCATCATATTGTCACGAAAAACTGCCATGTATGATATATTCTGTCACGGATTTGTATTGCCACGTATGTTCCATGTGTTTGCCAAGTGGAAGTTGACGTGTCATCGGTGCCAGGTAGGATTTAGCCCAGGTCATTTGTGGCCCAATTTGGGTTTCCATGAACTTTCAGCCCATTTTTACGACCAGCTGGCATTTTTGTTCTGGGCCGATTTGATTTTTATGGGCCATTTTTTGGCGTTTTAATGGTCATGCAACCCAGGTCAAATTGGGCAGTTTAGTTCAATTTGGTCTTTATTAAAAGCGGAGCAAATTCTTTTTTTTTTCCCCTAAAGTTGAGCTTAATTTGATTTATAATCTGGCATCGCTATATCGGCGAGGGGCCGTACACTACTGCGACGTGTATAATATGGATCTGGAGAACGGCGGCGGTGGCTGTGGCGGCGCGGCGAACAACCAGCAGGTGCAGCCCCAGCAAGACGAAGCGGGCGGCGGTCGACTACCTGACGTCCGGCGAGATGGCGGTGCTGTGCGTCCTGGCCGTGGTTCTGTCATCCCTGGCCGCGCTGCTTCTGGGGTTGGCGTTCGGCACCATCACCCTGGAGATGGACAAGATCAGCGGCCAGCTCTCGTTCCAGTCCGACAGCGACGAGGGGGCGTTCGTGGCCGAGTTGACGTGCAGCCTCGTCGCCCTCGGCTTCGGGTGCGGCTTCGCAGCCGTCCTCGCGCTCCGATGCTGCCGCGGCTCACATTCGTTGCTCGCCTGAGAATTCGCCGGGCACGCATATTCCTGCTGGTCCAGGACTCTGCCCTGCACGGCATGCCAGTGCGATCGACATCGTCGTTTGTAATGGTCTCATCCTCTGCTCCCATGAACACAAGCAAGCAAGCTTTTTATTTCAAATCACTAGCTGCTTATTTGTCACAACAAGCATGGACTCGAGACATGCTTGAGAAACTAACAACAAGCTTCATCAAACTCCTGCAAACAAACAAACGTACTACGCACGCACTCCCGACCATATCGATCTCTCTAGAGCACGAGGCTACCGGCGGCGTCAACGACGGTCTCGACGACGGACCACGGCAGGTCATCTCCACCAGCAACGCCGGCGTTGCGCACGGAGCAGTTGGCGCGGACCTGTCCCTGTGAGCCGGTGAGCACGCTGATCTGCCCCATCTTGACGTACGAGTAGACGAACTGCTCGAAGAAGGCGTTCTGATCAAGAGCAAACTTGGTGACAATCGGTCTGGTGGTGGTGTTGGTGAGCAGGTCCTGGTCGGAGGTGAACAGGCCCTCCCGGTGGAGCAGGTCCACGTAGTACTTGTTGTCGAAGGTGTTGGGCGTCCGGATGTCGTTCACCGTGGTGTTCACCGTCGTGTCGGTCGGGCAGGTCTCGTAGAGCTGCCCCGCGAAGAACTTGTTGAGCGTGTTGTCCTGCGTCGGGAACATCCGGTCCTTGAAGGAGCCGCAGTGCGCGATGCCCACCGTGTGGCCGCCGGACAGCGCCACCAGGTCCGTCACGTCCAGGTTGATCTTGGCGAGGAAGGAGACGAGCGTCGGCACCTTGGACGTCGGCGGGGAAGATGGTCCAGGACGGTCTCGTTCGTCGCCGCCGCCAGGCCGTCGCGCCTGCCTAGCGGCAACTTGTACGCCGGACCGCCACTCTGCATGCACAGTACAGTACCTAGCTGATGAGCTGATGATGATGAAAAATGGTTGCTAGCTGTTAGTTAACAACGAGCTGTTGATCTACAACGACAGTTGCTGCTGGTCCTAGCCGACATCAAACCTACTGTACGTTGCATCTAAACTCTCCTAGTACTGTACTTCGCCGCTGCATTTTCAAAGGGACGAATCTGATCTGAGGGAGACCATTCAACCTTCTTTTGTGTTGACTTCTCTGCCACTGGCCGGCCGGCCGGCTCACGTACAGCTACTACATCAATTTTTGCAACACGCTAATAAAGTATCTCTAGCACTACTGGAACAAGGAGATGAGATGCATATACAGGTAGCTAGATTAACTCTAGAGTGTGTGTGCCACATCCAGATGGAAGCTAGAACGAAGATCGTTTTCTCATTTTAAAAGTCTCGAGTGTTTTTTCTGAATTAGAGGATATGCGCAAACACCTTTTGTACTTCAAAAGTAGTTTGTTCTTGTTCCACTACATACTTTTGCCATGCTGATATGTTGAAAAGGCAACTAGGGACATGCATGTCAAGTTACATATACCACACGGCATAATATGATTGTTTTTTAACTTTTTTCTTAACATACATATATCAAGGAGGAAAAGTATACAATAAATGCATGCAACAACAGTATACCGTGTAAATTAATATGATGGACGACTTTATTTACTGTGCGCACAAAACATGAATGAATGGATAAACAAAACAAAGAAGATTAGGCAGATGATTTACCAGGGCAACGGATTCACGGGCGGCGAGCGCGACGATATCGGCGCAGGAGACGACGCGGCCGCAGGCCTGCTCGAGGCGGGCGCGGATGTCGTTGACGGCCTTGAACGCCGCCGGGCGCAGCGATTGGTTGGGAAAGGACAGCTGCTCGCTGGGCTGGGTGGCCGTGGAGTCGAGGAGGATGGAGGCGTCGCAGCCCTGCACGAAGCAGTCGTGGAAGTGGAGGCGGATGAGCGCGGCGGCGAGCCCCACGTTCTGGCGCACCGCCGACCACAGGAACTCCCCACGATGGACTCCGCCTGCGGGCAGCTCTTCTTGTAGAAGTCGAACGACAGGCCCGGCGCCAGCGGTGGGTACCTGAAGCCTCCCTCGAGCTGGAGCTGATCGACGTCGCGGGCGGCCGAGGCCACGACGGCGATTGCTGCTATCAGTACAAGCAGAGCAGCCGAATTAGCCGCCATTGCTGCTCAGCTCGTTGCGCTTTGTGCAGTGGGAGGGAGGGACTAGGGAGGCGTGTGTGGAGGCCTTGTGCGCTCGGCTGCCTCCATTTATAGCCATATGGTTTGGTTGGTGGTTGCCGCCATGCATTTAAAAGTAATATTTTGTGTGGAGAAAACGTCCAACCAGAGCGTCCACGATAAAGAAATTTATTTTAGATCGTTCGATCTTAGCTTCGATCTGATCTGCCTCAGCCCACTGTAGCACCCAAGGTATATATAGGCTCCCTCCTCATGGTAAAAAAAAAAAAAAAAGAAAGAAACGCCGAACCCTCTCCTTCTCTCCCTGGCTCCTCAAAAAAAAAAGAAGCCGAAGCCTCTCATTCTCTCCCTCTTCTCCCGGTGCGGTGGCGTGCCGCGGCCCGCGCCTCCGCCTCCGCCTCCGCCGCTCCTGCCCCACCCCCTCCTTCGCCTCCCGGTCTGCTTCCTCCTCCGTGGCGGCGGCGGCGCTGGCGTGCGGCGCGACGGCAGGGTCGGCGCTGGCCGGCGGCGCGATGGGGCAGCGCGCGCGTCGTGGCGGTGCCGCCCGCCTCCCTGGCCCTCCCTCTCTGTCTCCATGCCTACTCTCCGTACAGCTCCCTCGCAGGTAACGCTCATGATTTTCCCTAGGTTAGGGTTAGGGTTAGGGTTAGGTTAGGGTTAGGGTTCAGCAGTGGGTTCGTCCTCACGGCCGGCCGGCGAGGACTCCGGCACGAGTAACCCCAGGTGAAGGCAGCCTCTCTCCTTTTTAAATCTGTTCTTCCTCTCTCTGCTTGTGTTTTCCGGATTTTGGCTCTTGCTTTACTGGAACTTTATGGACAGTTATGCTCATGTATGGATGTGGCAGATTATTGAGTCATGCAATACATACATGCCTAAGCAACTCCTTGCTTACTGGGTTGATGGCTTGGGCTACATGTGTCACATGATTCTATGGCTACTGTGGATTTAGAATCTTCTGAAGGTATGTTTGGTTGTGAGGATCAGTTTGGCAGAATCTGTTGAGCTTGAGTGCACGGTCGATGATGACTTCAGTTTGAGAGGAGGGGCACTGGAGTTGGTTCTGTTATTGGTGTTTCTTGGGAGTGTCATAAAAACATGTGAAACATCCACCTCTAAGCAACTCCTTTAGCCTAGCTGGGTTGATGGCTAAGGGTGGATGGCTTGCATGCTTCCATGGATGCTTTGGTCTTGGTTTTGTCGTTGTTTTGGGCTTTAGAAAGTCAGTGCCACCGATGACTCTTATCTAGGGAAGGAATAACAAAGGAGCATCAGTCTGAGGCCAAGTAATGATTTCTTAGTAACTGAGGACATGACCATGTCAATGATATTTGTATGATTTCTTAGTACACTGCTCATGATATTGTGACGTATATCGGCGCACATCACCATGTCAGTGGTTTTGCTTTTCCTTTGTGCATTACGGTGCTCATGAATTGGGTCATGTCCAATGATGTGTACACTATGCTCTTGCTGCTAGATTAATTTGAGGGAATGGGGCGCTGCTGTGATGAATACACAATATAGATGTCTAATGATTCATGCAGTGATCGTGGGCCATCATTCCACAATTTACACCTCGTTGTTCCTCTAGATGCATAACTGAGGCAATGGTCATGAGCTATCTACTGTGTTCATAACTGAGGCAATGATCATGAGCAAGGTTCATTTTATTTTCCCTGTCTTCTGAACTGGAGCACTGATTCTATTTTCTGCAGTTCTTCCTGCCTCTTTGGTAGTGGTCGGTTGGTTTCTTCGATTTTTTGCGTCTCTTTGTAGCTATTGTATTTTACGCGCTTGAAGCCTTTCTGCTTCTTTTTATGCCAACTCAGGCAATGGTCACAGTACAAACGTGTCAACTAATCCTGCACCATTAGTCTCAGAGGAAATGGTGCACTGTTAATGTACAACTTCTGATGACATTTGCTCTGATGGTTTCTCGCTTTGCCTTATTTGATCATTCCCTTTGGTTTTCCACCCATTCTTGCTTATGATCATTGCCTGTGATGTTAACAACGCATTATTGTGATTCTAGGCTTGTGATCATTTCTACTGATGTCAGATTATGTACTCCTGGTTCTGAGCACATGCCCTGTTCCCAAAGATTACACAACTAAACACATTGCCTGTCTGTGACCAATATTTGTTTTATGAAAGTTGGAACATTTTTTTCTTGCTACTTTTCTTATGATTCAGACTCATCTATTCCTTTTGGTGAAGGAATCTTTGCTGATTTGGTTCAGGTAAACTACTGTGGTTGCCTATATATGGCAGTTAACAGGAAAAAAATGTGCTCTTCCCAGTCCTAGATGGTAGTTAACAGTTAACCAAGTCTTATTTTAATGTACTTTGGGTTCTGCAGTGCCCATATCAATTACCTTGGTAGTACTAAAAATCCATTTTTGCTCGTGCACTTCTTAGCTTCAGAATGTATATATATTTACATGCTCCTAATTGTTGCCTAGGGGCCACCTTTGTCAGCCTGTGCTGGCAATGGATTTTTTTCTGCTAACAAATGAATGTGTTCTTTTTGATACAGCAATGGCTCAATGCCACAGGAATGCATTTCACTTTGTTTGTTTTGCAGAATGATAGGTGCACCTCTCCCAGCACCTTGCTTGCTGCAGCCATCCCGCTTTTGTTGAATCAAATAGCTGGCCTTGGTTTATCTTCTTTAGTTAATCATGAGGTAATGATGCTTGGTTTTACTAATTGCCTCCATCTTATGTGTGGTATGAAGCTTTCTCAAATTTGTTGTAGTTTTGATCTCACTGATTTTTTGTTTTGATAACACTGATCCATATCAATTTAGTTGCTTAAGACCAACATATATTTTTTTTTTCCATATGTCTTGGCAAATTACTCATGGATTATTTTTTGTGGCTTCATAATATCTTAATCTAGATAGTCTAAAAAGGTAATCCTTTGACTGTGTTCATAGTTGAGTCATTGATCATGGACAACATTGATTCTATTTTTGCCATCTCTTTTTTACCTGTTCCATGATAATTAAGGCAATGGTGAATTGGTCATTTCTGTTTTTCATCCCACTGAACCTATTCTATTTTGTGTACTTTGGAGGCACCAGTAACAGGTAGTATTTATTACTGTTTTGATACGAACATATATCATAACCATAGTCTGACTTTTATTTTGCAGAAATAAATAGGCGATGGGAAAAGCAGACATATGTAAAAGGCTCTTGGGCAAGGACATAGAGAGCAGCTTATCAAGGATGCAAATAGGAGTGGTAATGTCCTCTCTATTTTAAAGATGTGCCATGTTCCCTACTTTTGGATAGGATTATTGGTTTGGTGTACTTATTAGTTTTCCCTACAGTCCCACAGATGGAGTTTGGGTCAGCACCAGTCCCAGGATATCACTATTTGGAAACTAATTTATATACTTGCTAAGCTTTACCTGATTCATTCTAAACACCCATGTGTGTTCTTGCTATTCAGGTTTAGGACATAGAGAAACAGGGCCTGCCTGTGTCGAAAGACCAGATGATGAGGTATATGTTTCTTCTTTTCGTCATCTTTTCAGGTCCCACGAGCTGGTGAGGTATGTGTTTTTCTTTTCGTCATATTTATACCAGATGTTCGATTCATGAAGGTTTCATCCACACATTTTAAGTTTAGCAGTTTAGTTTGTCTACACTGCAGCTTAGGTTTTTTAGATAATGTGCAGCTTGGATATTGTAAAGGCAGTACCCAAACAACTACTCTTTCTAAACATGCACCTATTATGTAGCCCTTTGATACGATTTAATTCCAATTCTTAAATACAGGACTCAATGGCACTCCCACTCCCATCAAATGGTGTGGCAAGATGATGATGAAATCAGTGAAAGGAGGTAACGGTGAAGGTTTTAAGCTTAAATACAAGGTTTTGCTGTTGCAGGGCTAACGTCGATAGCTAGAATGGAGTTAGCAAGCTAGGCTCATCTCCTACTCGGTAGTTTCAGCATTGTGGTAGGATCTGAATCTGATGTGTTATGTGCTGGGCCATGTCAGTGGCCATTTAAACACTATGAAGGCCCTAAACTCTTTTTATAATTTAGATCCAGTTTAGTGTATGGTGGAATTGCTATTGAATAAAATCTTGCTAGGCATTGTTGAAGTATGAGTGAATGGGCCATCTTTGGTTGTCTCGAGTTTGAGTCTTGGCAGGCTCAATTACATAAATAATTGCAGCCCACTCCTGTTTCCAAGATTGAGTAAATGAGGTTTGGGCTGAACTGGACAACATTGTACTAGATACATCTCGACTTTAATAACCATCTACGTCCTTTTCCCTATTTTGCATTAGTTACTTTTCCTAACTTTGAGTATAATCATCTACGTCCTTTTTCTCTATTGTGAAATTAGGTACTTTTCCTAACAGAAGGAGGGACATCCAAATACCATGATTCAAGAAGGAACTCACTTGACGATGCCATCAGGGCATGCCTAGAGTATGATCTGGCGTTCTCAAGAACCCGTCTGCAGTTGTCAGAGCACAAGAATCTAACCTTGCACTTCTCACGTATGGGGAGCTCAAGTAAGCAGCATATCATTATCATGTTTCTTGTGTCCGTCAACCATTGCCTGTTCACCAATCATCTTACAACCTTCCTATGAACCTTGGTTGGCGTAACGTGTCGGAGGCAGTCTACATCCAATACCTGATGGGTGTACATGGCGTCATCGTTGATCGGGTGGAGGAGATCTCAAATGCTGTGGCGGGTTTCAGTAAACCGGACCTCGGCCAGACTGGTGCTGGTGTGGACGGAGCAAAGCATCAGGCCTGCTCTCAGCAGCAGCTGGGGTTCTTGCTCCGGCTTATACCTGAACTGATTGAGCAGACATTAAAGGTACCCCATATATACCCGAGTGACATCCCAGTTTTGACCCTCGAAGTGGATGGGTCAATTGTTGTCCTGATAGGTCCAGTTTGACAGTTTAGTAGGAGGTATACTTGTGTTGAGTGCATACACGATTCTGTACAGTCTAAACTCGATTCCTGTTGGTACAGCCGACCATGGAATGTGGTCTTGGTGCAAGTAGGTTCACCAAACAGTTCACCAATGCACTGTTGGAAATTTACAAGAAGATTGTTGTAATTCGGACATCCAGTTCTTGCCAGGTTATCTGTCTTGGTTTTCATGCTGACAGTTTAACACAGCTATGTTGGCCATGAGGCCCTGACCGCATCCATTTCGGGCAACGTCCTTATTACATCAGGCTTCGGAATGCAAAGGAAGCAAGAACATGCATATATATGTGAGTCGCTTTCTCTTGTCCTAAGGAACTGGAGCTCTGAACAAGCACGACCGTGTGTCCAGCGATCAGAGCCAGACACTGCCACTGCAAAGGCAAAGCATTAGCATTATACTAGCAGTCCTAAACTC
>JADLZK010007179.1:0-30921 GCA_015847255.1 Hyparrhenia diplandra
CTTCATTCTAAGTTACAAGTCATCCTGACCTTTGTGATATAAAAGCTTTTACTATATATGACATAATACATAGCTAAAAGCTATGTAGTCTAAAACAAGGCAGAATGATTTATAATTTGGAATATAGGAAATACTATTTAAACTTTGTACATATCTTATTTGTTTTCTTTTCTTTTATCTCGTACTCCTACAGTCTATGCTACTGAGCTAGTATAATTCAATTTTCATGTAGTTGCTTTATCTTTGTGCCGGGTAACTTTCTCCAAGTTTAGCCAAAAAACGAACTGTTGGTTCTGACATTCAGCGGCGCTTAGTTGCCTTTAAAACTAAAATGAAAAGTCTATGATCTCAACTGAAGATCACCAAAACAACTGCAGTTCCTCTACTCCAAAGGCGAGAGCAGAAAAAGACGCAGACTATGCAAATTTTCAGTTTGAAAATAACATAAAACAGGAGGAGCATTGATGTCTCTTGGTGTTTTGGAAAAGAAATCTTCAACAACTGTTCATCTCAAGAAATGTGAAGAAGATCTGGTAGCGACACCTGCCTGCAGAATTTTGCTACTAGAATCCTTCAACTATGTGGCAAGGGGTGCAAAAGGGTATTCTTTGGGGTGCCCCTCTAAAACTCTTTAGTTCAAAAATATTTTGTACCATTTCTTTTAAAATTTTGGACCAAGTAATACAAATACTTGAACTAAAGGTTTGAAGGTGCACTAAGTATCGCAATTTGCACCCCCTACCTGTATAGCTATGATCATCCAAAGTTCCAAAATAGACTATGGTGAAACTGAAACAGAATCTACACAACACAGCTTTGTATGCAGAGACTGTTAAAACGATAGACGAGGAGGAAGAACGTGCAAAAGACAAGAGGGTGTGTAGGCATGGAGAACTCAGTAGACATACGAATATGATCTTCAAGGCACTTAAAGATGCCATATTAATTCGGCGAGCGAGCCTTCGTTATTTCCATCACTGTCCTCCAATTAAACCCACACAAAAATGATTGTAGTAAATAAACTCAATAGTAAAAAAAATGTAGAAGAAAATAGGCATAGTACGGTAAAATGGAATCATAATTCAAAAACAGAAGTTGCAGTACGGGCAAGTGCTTGGTTTTCGATAAAAATCAAGAAACAAGAAGCACAGAGACTTTGGAATTGAGTGCGAGAGGAAGAGCCTAGGAAGCATAATCAGAGACAACTGGGATGAGCAGACAGAGACAGAAAGAGTTGAGCAAGACACAAGTTGGGGGCCTTCGTTCATATGATATATAGCTGAGTATTCTTGGCAGCCAAGGCATTGAGCAGAGTAGGTGTAGTGTAGACGTTGCTAACTGTACTCCTCCAACTACGAAAAAGATCAAGCGTGGAAAACGGGCCACTACAGTTCTAGTATTAACTATTCGATGAGCTAACAGTATGATTGCTAAAAGTCCGGTTGTAGTAAGCATAGAAGTATATAATAATATAGGTACTAGTTTAGTGACTAATGGCGTGCCATATGCCCATATCTTTAAGATCAACTCTGAGCTGTTAATTAAGAACAACAAGTGCATAATCATCTTTGAATCATGTGCAGTGTGTCACCTACTCTGAGTAATTTTTAGCCCATAACGAGCTTCACCTTTTTTTTTTTTTTTTCAAGCATTGCAGGGCTTATGTTGTTTGCGAAGAGGAACAACAGGATAGTGCCAAAAGGGAGAAGAATGTTATATTAACAAAGAGAAAACTGAAAAGAGCAAAGGCAAAGCAGAGCAATTGTTTAAAAAATGCTGATCTACAAAAAGGGCAAAAGTTTGATTGCATATGGCGCTTGCCAGCAAGAACTTGCTCAGAGAAAGAATAGAGGATCCACGGTGTTAATTTGCACCACGCAAGAGACGGTCACAGATGAGAGAAGGAAGAACTTGCAGAGCTAAACCAATAATGATCTCGCAGATAGTCACTCAGACTCCCGTCAGCCATAAACTCAAATACGACAGAAAGAAAGTTGTGAGCATGGAGAACTCTCAGTACACATACGAATATGATTGTCAAGGCATTTTTGAGATGCCACATTATGTTCGGCGAGAGCGAGGCCTTCGTTGTTTCCATCATCGTCCTCCAATAGCAAGTCCAACCCCAAAAAAAGGTTGTGACAAATTGAACCGGTAAATAAACATGAAGAAACAACACATAAGAGAAACATAATTGTACAGTAAAATCTGTAGAATCCCATTTTGTCGAAAAGTAAAATTGAATCAATATTAAGAACTCATAAGGTCGGAGACTTTGACTTGAGAAGATGAGGAAGGTCAGGAGACTTTTTGGCTTGAGAAGAATAGGAAGCATACTTAAGGACTCTCAGGAGACTAGGAGGCATGTACATTGCTAGCACGGAGTTGAGGAGGTCTTCATATATAGTGGCATTCTTGCATTGGCAGCCAAGGCGATGACGGATGACGGGGGTTGGTGTAGATGTGTTGTCTGTCCTCATTCAGAATGCAGATCTTAGCTTTGCAAAGAGCAAGCATGTAGAACTGGCCATCACAGTGATGATTGGTAAAAGTTCACAAGATTAGCATATAGTACAACGAATTTAGTTATAGTTTAGTGGGTAATGACGCTCCATAGGCCATAGCTCAACCGCCCACCTTTGATGATTAGCCTGATCTGTGAATTCAGACTGAATTTACTACAAAGTGCCTTTTTGAATGATGCCTGGTGTCACCTAGTCTGATTGATTTTACTACGCGCAAGAACCACTCATCTTCTTGTCAAAAGCATACCCCTTTGTAATACCAAATAGAAATTTCAAGGCCTAGACACTACATATGTTATGTAAAGCTAGTACCAAAAGCATTCGGGCTCGAGATATCACCAAAAGCGTGTGCAGTATCCTGAGGAGCCGACACAACAACCCACTATAACTAATGAAAATTACTGTGTTGGTTGAGGGATAGAGCCAATGAGAGGAAAGAACTGAAAGAGTCACGGGTTGGGCGCCGCTAATACCATGCTTAACTAGTTGGCAAAATAGTCATTTCATCCTAAACTATCGTCCAAGGCTTAGTTTGGTCCCTGAACTTTCAAATTGTCTATTTGAGTCCTTAAACAATAGACTTGCAGTTCAATCTCATCCCGTGCTTCGCCATTTGGCAGCCAGGACATGTGAATGTCAACCTTTATCCCGCCACTCCTCCTGTACCTGCTGCCTAAACCCTCCTCTTGTCCCTTCCTGTCTTGTTCCCTTAAGCAGCTACATATGCTTGGAGTTGCCAACCGGCTATACTTAGGGATGAGGTAGGAGGAAGAGGTAGGCGTGTGCCTAAGCAGTGAGATGAAGTGTCAATCTACTAGTTTATGATTGGAATTGATTTCCTGCGTAGGAATGTTTGTTTTGAATGCAACCATATAGGTAAGGTCTATATGGCTGCAAAAGCAAAAATAATGTTTGAATTTGAGGTATTGAGTCACGATTTCATTTTAATAGGGGGCTTTGTTCATGATGCATCAAAAGACCTTGTATTGCAATGGGGATTGTAAGAGTGTCCCACGCATAGAGGAAGGACAAGATGGTTTCCCCAGCTTGAGAGGCCACCTATTGGATCACACAACTCTTTTCTAGATATGTTGGATGTACTTGTAAGCCATATGGTGCATAATTGAATAGTGGAATGAGGTTACTTGTAGATGACAAGCCATAGTTGGACATGATTAATGAGCTGGGAACTGCTAGAACTGTAGATTTTTTGCAACTGAATCAATGGGTGCTTACATGAAGTTAGAATGAAAGAATGAATCTGTAACAGTATGGAGATGAGGATGTATATATACACTAAATCAATTAGTGTTGACATAGGGTCAAATGAGAGGATGAGGAGGGGGCAACAGTCGTGAGCATGGCCACTGGGAGAAGGATTGAGTGAGGGGAAAGAGAGCTTCATTTATCATGTCCGCGTGGCGAGAGCCATGAAGAGGGATGTATAAAACCGAGGCTACAAATCTATTATTTGGGACTAAGTGGACAATTTCAATGTTTGGACCAAACCAGGCTGGGGGATGTTTATTGATGAAAAAGGCTATTTTGCCCCAAAAAACAAATTCTTCCTAATTTATCTCTTCTTCTCTCTTAATCTCACCCCTTCACAATTATTCGACCAGGAAACCTCCTGAAAACTTTTGGAGGCGGCAGGTTAGATTATTATTGTATATAAGGTTTTTTATTTTTTGAGAATTTATTGTGTATAAAGGTTAAATACAGACTATACGTAACTATAAAACAGTAATCAATTAGCATCTTCTTGTCAAAAGAATACAATTTATTTGTACCAAAATATAAATTTTAGAACGTTACAGTACATACGTTTATATACTTTTGCTTCGAGTATAGAAGGTTTATAACACAAACAAATGCAAACAATCAGATTCCAATTCTACAATTCTTTTGTTCTTTCTTTAGTGGCGGGCTTGTAGTCACTGTGATGGTGATGCACCACTTTGGCGGGATATCATATCAACTAGGGAGATTCCCTTGCGTTGCCTTGTTATGAAGAGGGGTATTTTTGAAGAATTTTTATTATTTATTAGTAAGAAATAGGATTAGTAGAAACATGATCATAATCTTTAAGAAATTTATGAAAGAGTACATTCTCATGTAGGTTCCTCAGTCCTTGGTGTGTCAAAGGAATTCCTCCCTTTGATCAGGCCTGACACAAGGGACTGAGAGCCTTGGGTAACTCAGTTCCATCAATAACCGATGGTTTCCCTGTCAACAGATCCTTAAAGGTAGGCTTCCAAAGCCACGTTGCCAGCCATCGTCAGACTCATCGTGTATGCATACTCCGTAACCATGATTCAGTTAGTGTTATTATATATAAAAACACCACTACTGTCTGTTGCAAAGATCAGGCATATGTTGTGGGAATAAGCCTAATTACCTCCAGAACGTTTCTTCTTCAACAAAAGGCATGCATAGCTCGATATGAAGCAGGCTGGGGTGCAACGAATCAGTATAATGTGTATCGGATGTCTTAGACACAGATTGAAGTTTTGCACGACCACGCTTCTGTAGCCTCCTAAGAAACTTTTGGTCATTGCTTTTCTCATCTAACTATTCAAAAACCATCCTACAGTCCATTAAAGATTTCCTTGTTAGTATATTCAATAAATATGACTGATGCATGTAGCATTATTCTAAAAAAAGAAATTCTGCTACTGAAATCCCTTAAGTCATCATATCAGAGTTGATCCCGAAAGTAAGGCAATTGATTCATTTGTCATGTGCAACAAATAGTTCTAGATTGCATTGAATAAATTACTGATTTTTTGCATATAATAGAAAGAAAAACAACTGTTTTTGAGACAGTGCTAACTTTTATTACTCTTAATCCCATGGTCACAAAAGATGGACGCATAGATAAGGGAAAACTGTTTTATTCATATGATTTTTTCACATATAACAAAAGAATTGAAGAATATATGCCTATATGGAAACAGTAACCATAGTGTTTGACCACTTAAATATAGTCTCACAAAATATTGTAGTGAGCGATCACATCATTGCAATTAACCCTTGGCAGTTGTTGTTCCTCAGAAAGATAAATAATATGCCTGGATATGCCACATAATAATTTAACACAACAAAGCATATATAGGAACATAATTCATAGTTGTGAATTTGGCAGAAAGGGTATGAGACCAACAAATCAACCATTGCCCATGCTGGTCTAGAGAAATTTAGGTTATCAAATGGAATGGGAGCAGGTGTATAGCATGACCAGCCAAATATTTACCTTTTTTATATTGTAAAGAGTCTTCACCATGTCAGATGTTCTATCGTGGATAGCACCAAAGCCACCTAAAAAGTGGAATGAAAAATCATTAAACTGAAATAGGTATAAAGGTAGATAGATTGACTTTTTCCACAACCATCTTTGAAACACGATTGAGGTTGCAATCTTCATGTTCCCGCATAAAATGATTACGGGGAAGTAAACATACATTTCAAACCATCAAAGCAATGCGGAAAATGGAGTTACTGAATACTGCCTATTAGCTGAATAAACCAACAAAAATCGATGGGGAACAATGGTTTAACAACTGCAACCAAATTAAATGGATTCAATTGCATATGATTGGAACAAACCTGCTTTTCAAGAGTAGAAACCCAGATGATTATCAGGGGGCAATTCATTAATCCATGGACTTTGAACAAATACGGTTAAGCACGCATCGTTTCAAAGGTAGAAACCCAGCCGATTTGGCGGGGGAATCCTCATTCTAACCTGCGCCGAAATAAGGGGGCAACATGAACATGGCCTTTCAAAAATTAGGAACAACAGAAGAATTTGGTACCTGTTCGATGGGGGCGATAAATTGAGGAGGACATGGCTATAGGTGCTCAAATAAACACCGCCATGCCGTTAGAGGTTTGGCCGATCCATCAATAGAAAGTTAACTATTTGGGTAGGCCAAATGAAACTGATGGAATTGGCGGCGAGGACCAATGGAACGGCGACACACCCTGTACACAAAATAGACCAGAAGATAGGTCCTTTCGGGGAAAAGAAGTTGTGCATATAAAATTAATTAAAAAAAATAAACCTTAAAATTTACATACTAAAACAACAGGAATATGCCAGAGCACCAAAAAGGCTGCAGTCCCCTTGAGTGCCTATTTTCTTACTAATCCAAAATCACCTTATTATAGCAAGAAATAACCATTGGTGTCAAGTAACTGCTACTAATAAAGTATTTACAACTTTTAAATAGACATATTGACTACTGTACTTAACAGCTAGTATGGCCAATGGCGGCCATGAACATGTGCAAATCTGAAATCAACTCACAGTAATATACAAAGACTTTCTTCAAAAAAGTAATATACAAAAGACCATTATTACACCTGTGGAAGCTCCAAGAAGCCCTGTAATATTTGATAAAGCTTTGTACAGGAAAAGTACTTGAGGAGTAAAAATATGCCTTAGAAAAAACTTTTTTGGAAAAAAGGTAGTATCTTCTAGTCGGATCAAACCTGTGCAAAACGTGGCCCGAACAGCAGCAGTAAGGTCCAGTGCTCAAGATGCTAGCTTACGAGAATCATTGGTCAGGTGAGAGAGCAATGTCACAAAATCGTCGGTGCACCATTCTGCAGCTTATATCCTTCTGAACCTTCCATCGTTTTATAAATCGTAGACTCTGATGCGGTTTCCCTAATAATCACATCACACACACACACAGAAGAAGAATCGTCAGCACACAGAAAGAGAATCGTCAGCCACCAACTACACAACACTTATGTATCCAGCAAAACCAAGCAAACCAAACCACCTACTCAGAAACCCAGCATTACGGCCAAAGTACCCATCGTCGGAGGGCTGCAAGACGTACGCCTCGATATGTTGCTGCCTGCCCCGAGGTATAGGCTCGGTGACCAAAGTACCCATCGTCGGAGAACTACCAGAGACGTACACGCCTCGATGTGCTGCCTGCCGAGGTAGGCTCAGTCGACCGTGGAGGAACCGAAAGTCGCCGCCGGGCTTTCCCTCACTGACACCAGCTCGAACGCCGAAAGGGGCCTCTTCCGGGCGCCGGGGCTGGCGGCGCCATTTTCCCTGCGGCGCAGCTCCGACGCGGTCCGTGTGAGGGTGGGACATCTTGGCGCACAGCATGAACCGCTCCACCTCGCAGTCCGTAGCCGCTCCTCCCTTCTTCTTTCGGCACGATTCCCCCGCCGCGTGCTCCGCCGCGAAATCCTTGCATCCTGCTCCTGCTTCCCGTAAAGAAAGAACTGGTGATTCTTGCATGAGATTAGGGGGGTGCAAATTCGGCGGCAATTGCTCGCTCCCTAGGAGCACGGGGATCAAAATAGGAAGCACGAAGCAGGGGAGGAGGGAGGGGGATGGACGGACCTGCTTGGGCTAGATGGCCACCTTTGTGTCGGTGAGGCTGTGGTCCTGTGGAGGGGATGCCGTTGTTGCGAGGAAGGCTGCTGCAGGCGCGCCTCCATCTCCGCCATCTCAGACGGGGAGGCTTCGAACGACGGAGCACCGGTGGTTGCTCGGCGGTTAACCCATCGGACTGTGCAGGGTGCTCTGGGACGGCGGAGGGAGGGGAGGGAGGATGGGGGTGAGATTTGGCGGTTATATCGGTGGGTACCGTGGTGATGGATCAGCGCCGGTGGAGGGATGGGGACGGGCAGGGAGTGCAGGGGCGGCGTTACCAGTCGTCAATGGGGTGGCGTTCAGGCATGCGGAACAGGGGCGAGAGCAGCTCCGTGCGTTTCAGGCAGCGGAGGAGGCGCGGGGACGGCGAGACACGTTTCGGGCGGCGGCAGCGGACTCAGAATGGTAGGATCAGACAGAAGGTGCTGATGCAGCATGTGCAGAGCCCTCTAGTGACCTTCTTCCTAGGATTTATAGATAGGAAAAAGTCTACTTTTCCTCCAAGAACTTTTCAGAAATTCGATTTTCACTCATTTCCACAGCCGGGACATGCTCAACCACTCACAGGACTTTCGGGTCATTTTACCTCCCCTTGGGCGGTTTTGTGGGCGGATTTTCCATACAGTAACCAGGGTTTTGCTACAGATCACCCACGGCGGTTTTGTATTTATTTTAAAATTTAGAATTTGAATCTTTGAAAAATCATATCAAATTATAGAAAAATTATAAAATAGGGTCCAATTTTGTTAGAGCTCACATGAATAAATCTACCGGAATGAACATATATCTGCATACTTTAGTACAATGTTTTTTGCAAGACGAAATTCATAACAAGTAAATTGAATTTCATAGTGCAATTGAATTTTTGTACTGCAAAACTTTTGTACTAAAATATACAGTATTATATGTTCATGTGTAGATCTATTCATGTGGAGTCCAACAAAAATTGGATTTTCTATTTTATGATTTTTCTATAATTTATTATGATTTTCAAAGATTCATCTAAAAAAGAAAATACAAAACCGCTCTATCAGAAGAAACCCCTACACGAAGAAATCCGCCCACAAAACCGCTCCGCGGACAGAAATGACCGGTTTGAAAGCTGAGATACTTCCGGGCTTTAGTAGAGAAAATCGACTTCGGCTTTGCGAGTGAAAGGCTTTTCCTTAGTAGCATTGGGCCGGTAGCCGGGCCAAGTTTGCTGCCTAGCCCCACTGCCGAAGCGCACGGATTATCGCTCGTCACGGCATCGCCATCGGCCCAGACGGCTGAGCGCTGCGGGTAAGACCGTGCCTGGGTCTGACTAGCCTCTACCCGCAGGCCGCAGCGCCTGGGTGTACCCGCCGAGACGCCATGAATCGGAACGGGAAGAGGAGAAAAAGGAAGAAGCGCGGCGATGAAAGGGCCGCCGCCGGTGCGCCCCCCGCCCTCCTTCGACCGCCACTTCTTCCCCGTCCTCCTCGCCGCCGCCCGGGGCCACCCGTCAGACCAGCAGCTCCTGCTCCCCGCCCGCTGCGCTCGCGGCCCGCCTCCTGCGCCGTGTGCTCTCCCGCTCGCCGCAGACGCTCTCCCTCTCCCGGGCTCCCTCGTCGCGCTCCTCCCCTCCTCCTCTCCTCCAGGTGGGTGTACGCCACAAACTCCGCCTCCGGCCACCCACCCCTCGATTCGCAGGAACGCCCTCGTCCCTGCGCCATTCTGATACGATGTGTGCTGGAATGTGGATTGCAGCTGCTCGTCTGTTGCCGCACTGAGCTGCGAGGTGCTCGGCGCGGCAGCGCTACGGTCCATGGAGACAAGCGAGATGCTGGCGTCCGACAGTGGCATCGCTAGCGGACTGGCGAGGGCGCTGGGAAGTAGAAGCCAACGAGTGATTGAGGCTGCCTGTAATTCAATATTGGATCTCTCGGCGTCTTCAGTCGGTAGGGAGCGACTTGCAGGCTCACCTGTTCTGCCCAGGACATTGTAAGCATCCACATTCCGTACTCTTTGTTTGGTTGTACTGTACTTGAAAGCACGTTTTGCTTGTTGTTTGATATGATTTCGTCTCTCAACTTGACACAAATCCAAATTTGTGTGTGGTGTGTGCTATAACCTTGATTTTTGTTCATGTACTAACTCGTTTTCGTACTGTAGTTCTGACTCCTACTAGACTTGACTAATAGAAATCCTTGCATTAGCAAGAGTTACTTGAGCCATGTGTTATACCTTAAGCTACCAACAACCAATTATATTGTAAAGCGCATGGTAGTATCATAGTCATATAATCATAATCTGGTAAAAACCATTTCATCAGAAGACAGTCATCGCTATTTTTTTATTGATGAAAGAGATGCATTATGTTTGTACTTTCTAAATTTCTTGAGCAGGTGAAAATGTGAAATTGACTTCCTGTAGGCATCTGTTTTGTCAGGTAGAATATGTTTATGGATTTGCTCATATCAGATGCACTGAGTGCATAGAAAGTCCTACAGAAGCAAATAAAATCATGTGCTTGATCATTGACATTGTGGTGCTCCTGGTGAATTCTTGTAAGATTGACAATTTGCAGAATCTGCAGCAGGAGCTAGTAAGGAACGTTCTGTCTTTGTTGTACAAAATCTGGAAGAGAACTCAACTCTTGAGATCGTCAACTGATTGCAACAAGTGGAAGAATAAACTTCAGAGTAAAGGACATGAGATATCTGAAGCTATTTTCAGGCTTTCGATTGGTCTTGCTTCTCCAGCCTGCTCAGAGCCTGATGTGGTCAGGGAAAGTATTTTTGGCCAAACAGTGTCCGACTTTGAAACTTTTGTCCTGGCCTACTGGGAGAAGTCTCCTAATTTGTACAGGAGGAAACAAAGCACTCAAGAGGACAGTCCTGTGTTCGCTGCACTGCACAGTGCTCTCAATCTTGGAGCAGCACCTGATGATGTCATTGAATCATTAATAAAGGGTCTTGTTTCTTGCCCTGCTATTGCTTCTGATGAACTTGACATAAATTCTTTTCTCCATGAGGTTCATGATTCCTTGGGTGACTCAGTAAAGTACAGGCAAGACATTAGAGTCTTGAGAACACAACATCCAAATGACCAAACCTCAAGGGGATGTGTGACAGAGGAGCATTTTTTCGATGATGGAGCAGTCTTCATGGATGAAGATGCATTCATAGAAAAATGTAAGCACGCCTTTAAGAATGGTTATTCAATTGCCTTGCGTGGCATGGAGTTCCGGTCTGAAATGGTTGCTGCTATAGCTTCTGCCCTGGCTGATCTATTTGGGCAGCCGTCTGTAGGAGCCAACATATACTTCTCACCTCCAAGATCTCAAGGCCTGGCCCGACACTATGACGATCATTGTGTACTTGTTTGGCAGCTACTTGGTAGCAAGAAATGGATGATTTGGCCTAATCCAAATCCAGTTTTGCCTAGACTATATGAACCTTTTGACCCTCTAGATAGTAGTTTAGATGAGAACAATGGAAGAGTGGAGGTTTTACTTGAAAGGGATACGATGTACCTCCCCAGAGGTTATGTTCATGAGGCTCGCACGGATGTCGGTGGATCAGAGGTGAATGCGTACGCTGATTACTCACTCCATTTGACCCTTGCTATTGAGGTCGAGCCACCCTTTGAGTAAGTATTCTCTGTATCAATGTGGAATTCTCGCTGTGTATGTTTAGAGATTCTGCTTCTAAACATTACCTTTGCTGCAGGTGGGAAGGCTTTGCACATATTGCTCTTCATTGTTGGACAGAGAAGCAGCAGCTTAGAGATTCTCAATTTGTCGAGTTCAAGGGAAAAGCAGAAACTTCCTTATCTGCTACTGTGCTGCATGTAGCCATCAGGTTGCTCTCAGACAGTGAGCCTATTTTCAGGAAGGCGTGCCTGGTTGCAGCTAAGCTTCCATCATCCGCTTCATGCACAACGTCCCACTTGAAGGCTCTTAGAAGCAGCCAGAGGTCAACTTTCGATGAGATACTGAGGAAGATTGATAACAACTGCAGCATCGAGGAAGCATTGAAGCGCATCGCTTTGGCAGTGAAAGAGAGAGACGATGAAGCCTTCCAGTGGATGAGCTGGCTTCGGCACCTGCCACAGCAAGGAACTGCAGACTACAACAGAATCGATTTCTGCAATATCTTGGGAGCCCTCGAGGAGCTTGTTGAGGAGTTCAACTCTAACCCTGGCCAGGCCCTGGCCAACTTCACAGCCTTCAAGTCAGGGTTTTGCCAGCACGTTGCGTACGAGGACGCGTGCGAGAGCTTTGAGACTTTGCTTGAGATGTACAGGACGACTAGAACCCAGTACATGAGGGGGATGCTGGCGTTGCATGGTGCTGGCGCAGATGTGAGCTGAGCCGTGGAGAATTCCTCTTGACAGAGATGTTTTGTTTCCTCTTTATGGTGGTTGGCTTAGTCTTTTTTTTTTTTTTTTTTTTTTTTTCCGTAGCGAGGAAAACCTAACCGGAGTGCTGGACACACTTGTACGGTTGTTTGTTTGTGACACACTGTATCCTTTGATGGCCCTTAGCTCAGATTAAAAGCCATTGGCATCGATTTGTGACTTCGTCGATCAGTTTTCAATTCAGCAAAACTATCTTGCTCGCCCCTTCCAGTAAAGAAGTCACTGTTCTGTGCTATTCTCATGTTTTTTTTTTTTTTGATAATATGTGCTATTCTTATGTTGTTTGTCAGCAAAGAATTGTCAGTGGCATTGACTTGAGATCTCTGCCCTGCTGAAGCCGCCACTTATCGTATAATACTACAAAATTGCAGCAAAACAAATTGGCCGTCTGCGTCTCCGCACCTGCGAAGCTGGGATGAGGATTGTATGCGTGGCAGGAATCCATCCAGGGGCGCAAGGCGTGAAGGTGACCCTTGGGTGGGAGCTCGCTGCTTGGACTCGGGCGCCTAACGCCACGCCACGCCAGCGATGACGATTCTTGGCTGCAATGTAGCCTCCATCCAAATCTCGCCCTCTCCGGTCAGAGGCTCCGCTACCGCGAATCACATAGTACTAAACAAAGCAAAGCCAGGAGCGGGAGGTGACTCGACCTCGCGGCACGCCAGAGCACCGACGTGACAAGGAGAGCCGTACCCGACGAATCCTGGAAAACTCGTGGGTTTTATCCGGATTTGCGTGTGATCGGGGGGTAAACCTCGGGCGTCATGGCTCCCGGCCTCGTACCTGCCTGACTCTGATGGCCGTCAAGGGCCGGCGATCTCTCGTCCACCCAACGACACGCGAAGCCCTATCCCCTCGCAAAAAGCCAGATGCCTGTTGCCGTCATCCTCGCAAGATGCGAAATATTTAGCACGCGCTCCGCCGCCACAACCCGACGACACCCGCCTGCCCCTCCCCCTCGTCGTCTCGTCTCGCGTCGTCAGCGCTCGTCGAAGGTGAGTGAGTCTGCCATGCTCGGTGCCGCACTACTCTGTCTGCATTGTGCTGCTGGTTGACGCCCCTGTTGCTTTGCTGAAGGTCTCGGCTGCCGAGTGGGAGGGGCGGCGGCTGGTCTCTGGTTTGATTGGGAATGGCGGCGCAGGCGGTGTTGCCGGCGATGCAGTGCCAGGTCGGAGTGAAGGCGGTGGCGGGAGGTAGGGTGAGGCCGGCGGCGGCGGGAGGTAGGGGTGTGGGGCGTCAGGAGTAGGACCGCCCGCGGCGGCGCCTCGCCGGGGTTCAAGGTCATGGCCGTCAGCACGGGCAGCACCGGGGTGGTGCCGCGCCTCGAGCAGCTGCTCAACATGGACACCACGCCCTACACCGACAAGTTCATCGCCGAGTACATCTGGTACGTGCGTGCGTAGCGCAGAGAAAGTGGTGGGGTGGGATGCCACTAGCACTGGGGCAAACAGTGAGATACTTTTTTTACAACCAGTGTTTAGTTGGTGGGAAAGGTGAAAAAAAACACTGTTCCGAATCAAAAAGAATCAGAAGACGCGTTTCGTTTGTTTTGAAACATTATCCTACCCACGAACCAGCTCAAAAGAATCGCCTCGTCGTGGTACATCAAAAACTATAATCAGTTTTTTATTTACCTACATTTAGTGGTCGATACACGTGTGCGGTATTTTTGATGTGATTGGGTGAATAGTGAGTTTGGATTTTCAGTTTCGGCATCTAAACACAACCCTACTCCAATGCTTAGTGACTCCAAAAGGCGATAAAATAGCATTGGAGTCACTAAAGTTCTTATGCTTTTAATCTAATATAAAATGTCATCACTTCTGAAGATTTGTGGGTGCTGATCCGTCTTTGCTTTCAAGTTCCTGCTCCCCACTTAGATAACACTGTGTGTGCACCAGATATTTTTGTGATTATAAACTGTAGAAAAAAAAAAATATACTAAAATGAGGATCACACAACATTGTGTAGGGTTGGAGGATCTGGAATCGACATCAGAAGCAAATCAAGGGTAAGCATTCAACGTCATCTGGATTTCCTTTATTGGACACTTGACAGGTCCCAGGTCTTTAGGGAACGAATCAATGATTACAGGGCACATTTTTTCCTGAGTGTATATCGCTTTTACTTGGCTATATTCAAAATTAAATCTTACTGCCTGCGTTTCAGACATTTTCGAAACCGGTGGAGGATCCCTCGGAACTACCAAAATGGAACTACGATGGATCAAGCACAGGGCAAGCCCCGGGAGAAGACAGTGAAGTCATTCTATAGTAAGAGGGAAATTACAATACTTTTATATGCAAGCATTTTGCTGTTACATTTCTGATGTTTCTCTTTCTGCTTTCAGCCCCCAGGCTATCTTCAAGGATCCATTCCGAGGTGGCAACAACATTTTGGTACTTCCCGTCCCATTCCACATAAACAAACTTGAATAAAAGGGCTAAAATAACAGCAGTTTCTAGTTAGAGTGTTAATGCCTTTTCAAGTAGTCCTTTAGTTGTAATACATTGGCCCTGTTTGGATACTCTAGCTAAATTAGAGGTTAGAGTTACTTTCTAGCCCATGACTAGCCTTCAACTAGCTTTAACTAAAATCCCCCACCCCTAACTTTAACTAAAGAGGTGTTTGGATGGTCGCATTAAATATAGTTTCCCAAACATTTGGCTAACCCCAATCTAACCCTCATGTTTTGGATACTTTAGGGGGGTATTTGAGCCCCAAATAGCTCAAACTAACTCTAACCCATGGATCCAAACAGGGCTATTATTTGATTCTATTGTAATTGTTGCATATTCCTCTTGGATTGAATGACACATTGTCACCTAAATGCATTGGCAAACTTGCTGAACTTTAACTAGTAATTGGATGACATCACGCTGATTAATATAAAATTTGGCTTCCCAGGTTATCTGTGATACCTACACGCCACAGGGGAACCGCTTCCTACAAACAAACGCCACAGGGCTGCACAAATTTTCAGCGACCGAAAGTTGTTGAACAAGTTCCATGGTAATTATGAATTAATAACATCTCCCTAGAAATTATAATGCAAACCTCACTATTATTTTCTCATTGTCTTCACAGAATGAGCTGAATGTTGAAACACTTGCTGTATCATTTTCCTTCCAGGTTTGGCATAGAGCAAGAGTACACTCTGCTCCAGAAAGATGTGAATTGGCCTCTTGGCTGGCCTGTTGGAGGCTACCCTGGTCCCCAGGTATCATGATAAATAAGGAGAAAAAATTTTGGTTTATCATGCCATATGATTTTACTTTGTTGAAATGCATGTCTTGTATTGGCTTAATGAGCACGATTTGAAAAACGTATTGTGTCAAAATATGGCAGGGTCCGTACTACTGTGCGGTAGGAGCAGACAAATCATTTGGCCGTGACATATCAGATGCTCACTACAAGGCTTGCCTTTATGCTGGAATTAACATTAGTGGAACAAACGGGGAGGTCATGCCTGGTCAGGTATGGTTATGAACTTATGATACTAAAATACACATGTAGTTTGCATTTTTTTCCTAATCAATGTGGTATACCACCACCATTTTGCCCCTCATTTCTCTTCTTGCAAAGGAAAGTATAAAATTGTTTATCAGGCAGAACTTCATTAACCTTATCTGTGCAGTGGGAGTACCAAGTTGGACCTAGTGTTGGTATTGAAGCAGGAGATCACATATGGATTTCAAGATACATTCTTGAGGTACCTCAAACAATAATTAAGGATTTTCCCCATATCGTGTCGTTAATTTCTTTTTCTTCTTCCTAATTATTAGAGCATAGTATTTTACAAGTCCAGCAGCTTATTATAGTAAGGCATTTATGATTACGTACAGCAGTATATCATGATTGAATTAGGCATTTCAGAACAATTTTCTCATGTGAGGCCTGAAGCCCATGATTTCACCCTTTAGTTAATACCAGTTTTTACATCACCATAAATGCATCTAAATATTGTCCCACTCACCTTTATCAGAGAATCACAGAGCAAGCTGGGGTTGTCCTTACACTTGATCCAAAACCAATTCAGGTATGTCCACCAGTAAGTTGTTTTGAATCATGACAGTGTAATAGAATTAAAGGAATCTTAACATATCCAATTGTATTGATGATAGGGTGACTGGAACGGAGCTGGTTGCCACACAAATTACAGGTTACAGTCTTTTATGATAAGGCTTAATTTCCTTTGGTTGTTTGTTCATGGTAATTTTGTCATTAATGGACAAACACAAGAATGCCTAGAGCAGTATGGTTTAGCATATGCTGACTACTGAGTGGTAAAGAAAAAAGTTTGCTCTATGTTCTGGAAAGGGGGTAGAACTGTAGAAGTGAAGTATTAGTAGTATCAATAAGTTGTTTTCTAGTGTGAGTGGATCCATATAATGCCCATTCTCTTCAATTAATTACTAAATTTCTTTATTTAGTATTTTCTCAATACATTTGACACAGTGGGACTGACAGACAGTCTGAATTCCTTTGCGAATGTAGCACGAAGATCATGCGTGAGGACGGAGGATTTGAAGAGATCAAGAGAGCAATCCTGAACCTTTCTCTGCGCCATGATTTGCATATCAGTTCATACGGAGAAGGAAATGAAAGAAGACTGACAGGGAGACATGAGACTGCTAGCATCGACACCTTCTCATGGGTATGGATGGAGCACCTTTCATTATTTTTGCGAGTCCACTGAATATTGTTTATTTGTAAGTTGTTCCAATGAAACCTTTTCATTTTCAGGGTGTGGCAAACCGTGGCTGCTCTGTTCGTGTGGGGCGAGATACTGAGGCAAATGGGAAAGGTAAATGTTCTTGCAGTGTTCCCTGAAATTGCTTACAGTTGGAACTCACAAAATACACCCCACCCCCAAAGGCCCCAAGTAAATAAATAAATACCAGTGACATATAACTTCCCCCTAACTTTCCATCATCTTGCTGAGTTGGTGTACCTTCTAACTGGGGTCATAGTTACTGCGCTCTATCTGAATGGCCCTATAATGTGGTTGGTTTCCAGTTCCTTGGGGATGATTTTGAGAAAATCTGGTCAGATACGCCCTCATTCGCTCAGAGCATCAGTAATTTTCTATTTTGCATCTTGTCAGATGATTTTTAACATAACTCTGACTCCCTACTCTTAAAGCAAGTGCTGCACTGCTGTAAAATCCATGCATCTGATCTGAATTTAGTAACTTGAACTACAAATCCTAGGCGACTTAACCTTTTCACCTTGTCGTTTCTAACAGGTTACCTGGAAGACCGTCGCCCGGCATCAAACATGGACCCATACATTGTGACTGGACTACTGGCTGAGACCACGATTCTGTGGCAGCCAACCCTTGAAGCGGAGGTTCTTGCCGCCAAGAAGCTGGCACTGAAGGTATGAAGCAGGTTGAAGGATGGTTCAGGCACGAATAAACAGGCCAACAACAGAACTGATTCTGCTGTTCACTGGCCTGGGTCCCGCGACTCTGCTTGGCGCCACTCTGTACAAAATTACATTGTCTTTGATTCTCGGTTAGGGTTGTTACATTTTTGCTTGGACACCATCACACCATGTTTGGACTTGGCTTGTACTTTTTGACTCCGTTTGGGGCTCAACAGAATTGCCTTTGACAGCATCACACCATGATACAACGCACAACAATCACCCAAGCGTCATGTCGGCAGCATGCCAGCCACCGCCGATATAGCTACCATTTTGACGGGTGCTTTTGGGGGCCATTTTAACGACGATTTGACGTACGACCGGCTGCCTTGTGGGATCTGCTTGCAACTCGTACTCTGTATGGCATCGTCACGCATCACCTATCAACGAGAAGCAATCATGCAAGGGCGGCAGGGAGCAGAGAGCAAGTGCAACAGAGGCAAGCAGCAGCACAGCGGGGCCTATATTTTACAGAGAAGACAGGGGTACTTGTACAATCCAGCGACGAAAACACATGAAACTAACAACATACAGTAATTGACTACACAAGGATTAAGGACAGTGTCCTATGGTTTGACGGGGTGCCTGTGCTTGGGCTTCGCCGTCGGCGGAGAGCCAGCATGCATGGCCACGCTGCTGTAGTCCGCGCTGTAGATCAGCCCTGCCTCGGCGTCCTCTCCCTGATCCGCCGTCCAACCCGCCTTGGCATCCTCCTCCTTGGGCTTCTTCACCTCCATAGCCACTTCCTACAAGCCATCGACGGATACTGTGTCAAGCTCTCTGTCTGCACATTGCTGAAGATGTTAACTGAATAGCCACTTCCTACAATGCATCCTATATGAAGATTGAGAACAGGCAGATAACAATACATTCAGTTATATCAAGACTGAATCTCAAAAAAAAAAAAGGTTATATCATGACTGAAACCAGGCAGATAACAATGCATTCAGCCTTCAGGCACTCAGTTTGTCTTCTGCAGATAACGGAATCAAACTTTAACAGGCTCTTGGTGATGGATTTATGAGCTATGTATGTGTGGGGTATGAACTGACCTCAGGCTCCTGCATCTGCATGTTCTTGCTCTGATGCTGGTGATGGTATCCTGATGACTGACCGAGTTCTCTGCCTTTGCGGCCTAGAATCAGCTCTGGATGCTTGCCGAGGGGAGACGGAGGAGAAGATGAAGACGCACCTGCAGTTGCAAGAGTGGCTACAAGAAGACTTGAAACAAGTACAACACAGGATGGCTTCATCATGCTGCTGTTTTGGGCTATTGGCAATGTTGTAACACAAGAAGAGCAGACCAGGCTCCTCTCCACGGCTCTCTTGGGTACTATATATAAACATAAATTGGGACGGCTGCAGGACCCAAATGCACGGTGGTGTCTAGAGTTTGACACATTTGCAGATTAGACCTGTGCTTATGAAAAGTTAGATGCTTATTATTCGGATTAGTACCATCTATAAGCACCACTTTGCAACACTTGGCAAAACCGGGGGCGGTATTAGCATAATGAGCCTTAGTTTGTGGACCATTACGTCACATGTGAGTGAGTAAGCAATTGCGTTAGGAGGCTATGGCAATAGGAGTGTACAATTATTATTAGGTAGCTAGGGGCACGGGCAACCCCGAAGTTTGGCGATTTGCTGAATGCCTTTTTGAATGGTTTTTTCTTTCTTCCTTTTTCTCTACAGGCTCTAGTGAGAATAGATAGATCCCTACTACTAAATCTGCCAAACTAAAGAGGACCCCATCAGGCCATCAACCAGGCAGGCAAGGCAACACACATGATGCTGCCCCATCGGTCGACTGAACTGATCAATGTTGTCTCTCGTCTGCACTACCGTTTACCGGCCTGATGGGATGGGTGTCCTCGCAGTGACACCCATGCCTCAGGGTTCTTTCATGCTCATGGTGTGGGTGGATGCATGATGCATCATTCCTGCAGTGAGATTCATTGTGTTCATTGTAATACCATACAGTATGCTGCATGCATCTCAATACTGTATCAAGATTGTAGGAGACCGTATCTTCTTCTTCTTCTTCTTCTTCTTCTTCTTCTTCTTTTTTTTTTTTTTTTTTTTTTTTTTTTTTTGCGAGGAGTAGGAGACCGTATCTACACAGACACACAGTGAGTCTTTGCAGAAGGTGAATGTTCAGATAGAAACAGCAGTGGCCATCAGACTGAAGTTTGAGCTAATTTGCAGGACCACGCTGATAATAACCAAGCACTAACCACCCTGATTTATTTGGTCCAGCCGTGTCTAAACGCTGGAAACGCAACCTCCAAATGCGTATCTTTCTGTGGGGGACTTGTGCTGCAGATTCGTTGTACGCTTGGCACTTGGCAGCATGTGGTTTCAGCCATGTTAGCTTGTAGTATTCTGAAAGCTGAGGCACCTCATTAATATTTATTTAGTCCCTGATTAGAGCCGCCTGTGTCTGTGTCTGTGTCTGTGTCTGTGTCTGCCAGAATGGGGGGCTCGAGACAACGAGGTCAAGCTCAGGAGGTTTCTTTTTATCAGACCTTGTCCTGCTTGTCTCTTGCTAATAAGCTGTTGCTAATACGGGCTCGGTGTATGGTAGTGCTAGCAGTATGGAAGTGTGTACCGGTCCGACATGCATGCATGCGTTCTAAAATAACATGCCACCAGCAGCGGATAGAATCGTCGTCTCTTGCATTGTGATCGTTTGTTTAGTTGTCTTTTTGCATTGCGCTTCAGTCTGGACCAGTATTTTCCCTGTTTCCGCTGCCCTTTTTTGCTCTTTAGTTGTAGTTGGGTTCACAAATCACAACAGAAATCAGAGTGATCATCTGATCACAATGTTTGTCAACAGAAAACTGTGTGCCAACTGCAAGTGCGCGCATATATAATTGTATAGAACCAATGATGCACGCCTAATTTTTGGGGAGATTCTCTCCACTCTTATCCACTCTGAGTGTATATGAATAAGGAAATAGTCTAAATTACTCCCATCTAATAGATATATTAATGTTTGTTTCGATTTACTCCTCATTTCAATTACTGAGTTTATTATCCCTTAACAAAAATTTGTTACTTTGTTTCTTCGCATGTTAAGTTTAAATATTTTTTTAGGTGATGCTTTATTTTTAAAAAGTACATATATCTTGAACTTGTTTCCATCATTATTTTGATAGGCTAGGAAATTCAATAGAAAATAAGTTAACACTAGAGATACAAAAATGTACAAAACATAGTGATGAAAAATTCATATTGTACTGTTTTTTTTTTCTAACACAAAACATGGTGTTTTCTTTAATCTTATAATAGTAGTAGTACGAAGTACTTTATGTAAGCAGAAAAGTGAACCAACTAACTGCCAGTCCTCAGCTGCCGGTGTCTGATAATAGTACCGATCATGCACGCTTATTAATCTTGAGGAGATTCTGTATGCATGGTAGTTTCCTTAGTTAACAACTATCCACTCTATTAATTTGAATAATACCGACAGTACGTCGTGTATTATAAAACAAAAACCATATGGGAGTTTACTCGAACTCTAGGCGTGTAGTAGTGCATGATGCAGCATCCGTCCTTCTGACAAGAAGCAGGGACAGCGACAGTGGGGGAAAAAACTCGGTACCGCGATTCTCCCGCTTCGGTTTACCGCGGTAAACCGATTACGAAAAAAACCGGTCGGTCCGTTACCGGACCGGCCGGTTTAAAAAAGCCAAATTCAAAATGTAAAATTTGAAAAAAATCGTTGAAAAAATTCTGTAAAATAGTTCGTGATTTATAGAAGCCAATGGTGTAAAATTTTTTCAAATTTGAGGTCGTTTGGTATAAAAAAATTTGAACTGAAGTTTGAAAAAAAACGCGGCGCTGCGGCCGGCCCGTCAAGGCCATGAGGCCCATTGGCCTCCCGGCTGCGGATAAGGCGTGGGCAAGCACTGGGGGGTCAAACGCGCCCCCGAGGAAGCTTATCCGCCGCGTCCGCCAGCGTCCGCCGCCCGCCCGTCGCCTTCGCCCGCGGCGAGAAACCGCTTCCGGGGCGGCGGTTTCCGAGGCGCGGCAGTAGCTATCAGCGCGCCGCCGCTGTCGTCGGTGGATCGGCGGGATCGCTCGGTTTACCGGCGGTTTCTCGATTTTTCGACGGGCGCGGTTAGCCGGGACCGAGCGGTTTTTTTTTTTTTGATTTAGGTATATTGTATATATATATATATTGTAGGTATATATTGTATGGATATTATATAGATATATTGTATATATATATTGTTGGTTTCTATTATATAAATATATATTGTTGGTGACTTTGTGTTGTCCGTATGGTTTATGCGGTGTAGACAATGTCCGGGAGACCGAGAGATCTTGGGGGGAGCACGGTGAAAATCTTGCTCCGTGTTGAAGTGCAACTACTTGTCACAAGAAAAAATCCGGCGGTGGTTGCACAAGGTTCAAGCGAAGACTTGGCTGGCGCTGGTGCGAGGTGTTGCATTGCAACCATGTGCCTCCGGATGTGCGTGACTACTTCCGTGAGACCTTGACAAATCGAAGAAGAAGGCTAATGAGGGGCTCGTGTGGATCGGGGCATGTGAAAGTGCCGCACGGGAGGGTAACTATGTCATGGGCGAGGAGGAATATGAGGCTCAAGGTGCGGCAAGCGGTTGAGCAAATGAAGCTGAATATGAGTACCAGCAGAGGGTGGGCGCAGACGGGAGGACATTATGAGCGTGGAGGGGGTAGTGGTGGTGCGGTGTGGCGTGGTGGTGGACGTAGCAATCCACTTCAAAGGATGTTCGCCAGCCAGGAGATCAGGTTCACGCAGGAGACTCTGTAGTGGTGGAGGACTACCAGCGCGGCCGCGGTGGTAGCTTGAGGAGGAATGACCCAACCAAGGATTGATACAGGGGGGCACGGACGCGAGAAGGGCAAAAATGCCAAGCAAGCTATTGGTAAAGCTTGGTCAAAGTGGTTCCATTATGTAGGACAACTTTGGACGAAATGCCGACAATCCGTACTTTATCGGTGCCATCCAGAGACACGAAGTGGGGTAAGTACCTATACTTGGAGATTGATGGTTTGGTGGTCTCATTATTCTTCCGTGTTCTTATTATTCCCTTATTGTTTCGGGTGAAGGCATCACGTCACCCTTTGGAAAGGAGATCGATGGCAAGTACCTAGATGAGAATGAGAAAGACTTGAAGGATAAGTGGCACGTCAAGTTTGAAAGGACGGCCCACCTATGGCGTCACTTTGATGTGTGATTCTTGGGTGGCCCAACTAGAATGAGTGTGATCAACTTCATGATTTATTGCAATGGGATCACATGGTTTCACAAGTCTATTGATGCAACTGGAAAAGCCAAGATCATAAGTACTTATGCGGTGTATGTGCACCTCCTAAACATAGTTGTCATGTTGTTCTTTTTAGTTTATATATATGTATATAAATAATAAATGTTGTGCCTTTTTTTCGGGAGATTCGGCGGGTGGTGTTGGAGATTGGCCCCAAACATATTGTCCATGTGGTGACCGACAAACGGCTCCAACTACAAGAAAGCTTGCAACCAAGCTGAAGCATGAGTGGGCTCACATTGTTTGGACACCTTGTCTTGCACACACCATCAACTTGATGTTGAAGGATATTGGTGGCCGGACCGATCATTCGGGTATGATAGCCGCGTGCAAGAAAATTTCAAATTGGTTGCACAACTATTAAGGTTGAATAATATGATGAGGAAAGCAATTGGTGGTGAGTTGGTCAAGTGGAATGCCACTAGATTTGGGACCAACTACATGTTTATGGAGAGTTTTCTTCTTAAAACGCGTGAGAAGTTCATGCAAAGTGGATGGGATCTCCGGAGTTTTTGCAAAGCAAGTGGGCAAAGTCCGAGAAGGTGTATATGCTCATGCAAGATTGTCAAGTATCCGGTGGTGGGATGGATTGGCCTACATCGTCGACCACGGTGGAACCAATTTACAAATTCCTTCGTTTCGGCGATCAAGACAAGCGCGAACATGGCGATGTGGTGTACGAATACCGAGTTGTAAGCGAGGAGATGGAGTCATTCTTTGGAAGAAACAAGCGGACATGGAGCGAATATAAAGCGATTATGGACAAAATGATTGCCGGCGTCTACATCGGGGACGTATGTGGGATCGGGTATGATAATGGGTTGTGTTTATTTCGCAAGCTATATATATTTAATACTTACCGTTTGCTTATAAAATTTATGTTGCAGCTGGCTTTGTATTAAATCCAAGTCTCTCTCATATAATCACGGATCCAACTCGAAATGTTCGGTGGCCTAAAGGAGACATTTCGAGAGAATGACGGACCGAGAGCGCCCGTGCGGCAGGCAGTGCAGGGGTGAGATTTTCCTTGAGGTAAGATTGGTGAGTTTGGCACGTAATTGGCTCGAAAAAATGGCGCTTGATCCAAGGACATCCCCATGTAAGTATTTTTCTACCTCATATCCGTGGCCCAATAGGTTTCTTATACTAAAACATATAGCTAATATAATGTGGTACCTTCTTTGACCAGGTTGGTGGATGATATTTGGTAGAAGTACTCCAATGTTGCGGCGCCTTGCTGCGCGCTTGTTGCACAATGTGTCTCCTCCGGTGGATGCGAAAGCGGGCGGAGTACATTTGCCTTTCGCATACCAAGGTTCGGAATAGGTTGTCGCGACAAAAAAAATTGAACAAGCTTGTTTATGTCAACTACAACCTTCGTTTGCGACTTGCGGATGTTACCCCACCAAGGAATTATGATGATGATGACTTCATTGACCGGTTCACCGAGTCTCATTCTATGATCGAGCAATCCGATTAGGGAATGGATGGAGTACGCCCGATCTAACTTTACCACCGGTTCTTGATGACGGATTCTCCGACGAAGTGGGCGTCCCTCTCGCCATCAAATATTGTCGTACAATTTATATTTGTATATATATATATATATATATATATATATATATATATATATATATATATATATATATATATATATATATATATATATATATATAAATGTATGTCCACCTCACCTTCTATTATTTGCTTGTGTTGGCGGTGACCATATAGCAACCGAGGATCTACGTCGGCGACGGGGATGATAACATCGGTGATTGGGCCCGTAGAAATGTGGGTCAAACTCACATGGGGAAGAGGAAGCGGCAAATGCTGCCTAGGAAGGCTCCCTCAAGCGGCGAGGAAAAGCTCGCTCGGATGACACGACCGACGATGGTGGGAATAACACGACCGACGATGGCTCCTCGGGTGATGACACGACCGACGCGATGGTGGGAACGATAAAGGCGGTCTTTGGAGAGTATGGCGGTGGCGGTGGTGGAGGGTATGGCGGTGGCGGTCTTGCGAGTGGTGCTGGTGGGAGCGGTGCCGGTGCGGTGGTTATGCGAGGTCTTCATTTCACGTGTATCAATTGCACTTCAACCTACATACGCACAATTGTTTTACGCGTCTATGACCACTAATTATGGTTGATTGCGGCGAGACCCGTTCACACATGCGACTCAAGACCGTGACCATGGCCAACCGGACTCGCCAGAGGATGTACGATTCAGCCCGGACTACGGCACTCCACAAAGACTCCTCATCCTCCCACTGGCGAGACCTCGCGACCTTCTTATACCTATCCCATTCCTCGACGTGTCCGCGCGGCCTATGACTAGATGGTCAGACGAATGGGAAGACCCGATTTTTACAATCGGTTGGTTGAAGAATGGGAGACAACAGCGGTATGGTCGGGGCTAACTTGGCAAGATTACAAGGCTCGCCCGCTTGTTCAGAGGTATCTCCATTATGTCTCCGCCGAGTATGAGGAGTCGTGGCCGATATGGGGTGTTCCCCGTATATGCTTCGCCGTTGATTATTTGTATGCCACCACATTTTGTTACCGTATTGACTTATGCTATTTATTTCAAGATTGTGTGCCACTTTTTACATCAAAATGTCCAAAGCAACTACCAAAAATTCCTTAAAAAATTTAAAAAAAAAACAAAACTTCTGGCGGTTTGGAATTTATACCGCTCAAACCCGAAGCAGTATAAATTCCAAAACCGCCCAGTCAATACGAATTTATACCGAACGCCGCGGCGCCGTTTGAATTCAGCTGAATTCAAACTTCAAACCGTCCAGAAACCGTCCGGTTTCCGTGCCGGACCGGTTTATCGAATCCGAGGCCGGCGGTTACCGAATCCGGTCGGTGTAAAAAACCGTGACATGCGGCGATCCACCACCCATAGTTGACTTGATTGGACTCTCATCACATCCACGTTCGCTTGTTATGGTTTCCACTTAATTATTTTGGCTTTTTTAACTTATTCTCTCTCACAAAACATTATTTTTTCTTGACAAATTCACGTAACACTATTGAATCATCCAAAAATCGAGATCCAACGAGGAGTTTCGCTTGTCTCATGCATGGAGGCGTAGAGAGACATCACAGCTTGTGGGGATCTCTCCCCCCCCTTTGCCTTCGCTCCCGGAGGGGGCGGGAAGGGGCGAGGGCTTCCACCGGGTTGAGTCGAGGAACACGGGATGAGGGCGGGGAGACCTCGGTCGGCCCGACCTTATTTGGAGTTGCCGAGGGTCGGGAGGATCGGAGGTTACCCGAGCCTCCAAGGAGGGATAAGACGATCTTGCGAGGGCAAGACGCCGACGTGAGGAAAATGAGTAGATGGCACTTAAGCCGGCCAACAATCTCCCCCCTTTCTTGAGCCCGCCGGGTATTTATAGGAATACGAGGGGTCGAGGAGGGGTCGATTTACAATTTGGTACGTGGTAGGTGGGGGGAACACACGCTTTGAGATGGGCCCTGCAGGGGGGGCTAGTAACTATTCGGTACAAGGCTATTACCGGGAATATGCTTGCGACTTCTCCTTATTTGGGAGCCGTAGGGCTTCCTTCGTCGGCCGCCGGCGGGCCTCGGGCCGGAGGGGGTAGAACCGCGGGGGGCCCTCTCCGGAAGCCCGCGCTTGCGGGGGTCCCATCGCTGGGAGAGAGCCCTTGGCGTCGCCCGTCACCTTACGGGGCCGTCATTCCCTTAACCATGCCGACTTCGGGGACCGCCCGGTGAGGAGGGGTGAGGCTTCGCCGTTCATGCTCGTAGCGACGGGACCTTATTTCGCCGGACACGCAAGACTTTATACTTTTGCTTGACAAGAATTAGTTCTTGGCCTCCTTGTTGAGAGGCCTCTTGGAGCTGCGGGGCTAGCTAGGGTTGCCCTCCCCAACAACAGTCGAGCTCTCAAGGAAGCGCGATTTCCATTTCTATTCAATTTTACGTGGGGTGAGGGCCGGGATTTTTTGTTACCGTTGCATGCAGAGGGAACAGAAAAAAAAAAAACACGTCAGATGCGTGGGCGGGTAATTAGGCACCGGCGTCCGGACGTCCAAGAGCTTTTGTCCTTCCGATGTATGATAGGACATCTAGTACAATTGCTCTAATATGCCCAATCTTCATGGTCTCACAAAGTGTTGGAATTGACTTGGCGGCCAAAAGTTTGCTTAGCGCTAAATTGAAACAGACACTCAAGGAAATTAAATGGCACTGTCAAAAACAAAAGGAAATTAAATGACGGTTGTCGACCCTCAAGAAAATTACTTTCGTTGGCGATCATAACATTTGCTTGGCACTTTGGTAAATTAAGTCCGATGGCAATTTTCTTAGTGGCTATTTCCTTGAGTGCTAAAACCGCCAACTAAAAATAATTTCCCTTAGCTTCTATCATTGCGGTCAAGGTTCATTATTTTTGGCAGTTTAACCCATTTATATGCCGTTTTTGGCATTCAAAGTCAATCCGAGTTTGTGCCAGTGCCAGTGGGTGTGAAAGCTTTATCCAACGCATGCAAAACGGGCACTAAAGCACAAGACCGTTTGGAAAAAGGCTTTGCCTAAAATAGTATCGATAGCGCGATTGCAGTATCCTAATGTAAATTCAACTTCATTTATTAGAAGCAACTCCGATGGAGCGCTTTATTTGCCCTACTCTAAATTTTAAGGCGGCTTAAGTAAAAAAATAAACTTCAAAGTGAGCCCTAAATAATCATCCTATTTTCAACGCCTCAAATTATAATGTTGACCCTCTAGATCCAGCAACCCCCTACTCTGTGGGTCCCACCTAACTTTCCCTTCTCCTTCCCGTCGGTCTCCACCCTGCAAGCGCCGCCCGCCGCCGTCGCCCCGTCAGCCGTCGCCGCCCCGAGCCGTGAAGCCTGTAGGAAATGACGGATAACCTCGTCGACGTACTACGAGCCAATCTATGGCTGCCAAGGACGTCGTGGACGCGGAGGTCGTCATTCGTGGGCGGCGGCATAGCGGGGGCGGGCGACGGCGCTGGCGCTCAGGCGGGCGGGCGCGGCGTGCTCATGCTGGAGGGCCACGCGGAGCTGCGCGCCTCCGGCGCGGAGCTGGGCATCTTCCCCAACGGTTGGTTCGCGCTCCGCGCGCTCGGCGTCGCGCACAAGCTCGCCTCCCACTACGACGCCTACCAAATGTGCGTGCGTCGTGCGCCCAGCTCAAGTCAGGCTCAATTCGAGCTCGATTCGCCATGCTTGCTCTCGATTGACTGCGACCTGCTGAATCGCATGGCTGTGCGCACATGGTGACGAATCTGGAGACCGGGGCGACGCAGGTGTTTGGCTTCACCGGGAACAAGAACAAGTGAGTCCATCGATTCCTGCGAGTTCCAATTCCTGACTTGTCATGGCCCGGCGTCAGCCGCAGCGACAAGCGAGTTGCGCAGCTCAAGAATTTAGTAGGATTTTGTTTGATTTTGGGTCGAAACAAAAATTTGGTTTGATTGAGCTGATCTGTTTCCCGTGAAACAAGTCGCGCAGCTTAGAAATTTGGATTTTGACTGAGCTGAAAGCTGTGCATTGCTGTGTTCGATTGGGTTGATCAGCCTGTCTACCCGGCTAGCTGGTTTTGATTTTGATTGATGTATGCCAAGTTCTTGTTGCTCTCGGCAACAGCTGCATGTGCGCGTGCGCCGCCATCAAATCTCTGTGCTGATGTCGCGCTTCCTGCAGTGGCCTGAACATGCCGCGGCGGTGCGGTTAAGGACAGCTTCGAGCGCAGCGGCCGGCGACCAGGTTCTTGAGAAGTTGATCCACCAACGCGCGGCGGCCGGGATGAGAGCAGGCTTGGCGGCGCGGGCAGGGCGACCGGACATCTTTTCGCTGACCAGCGGGGCCCAAGAGAGATAGGGTCCTGCCCCTGTTTCTCCCACTGGAGTCTAAAGTAAAAATTGGGCCTCTAAATTTTTAGCTAGACACGCAAATATAAATTTGAGGGCTCAATTTAAGCACCACTGGAGATGCTCTTATCCCCTTTGCCTAAAATATAGTATCAAGTTAGCAATCTAATAGAACCATATTTGGCTGCACACTAGCATATTTTAGTTTAACGGTACATTTATATAGCTCTACTTTTTTTTTAACACATTTATATAGCTCTACTTAGTAGCAACGTATAGTCATTTTTTCTATTTTTTAACAATAGAGGAAAATACTCTCTTTTTTAGGATTTAGCGGAAAATACTTCCCGGCGAGCAGATTTCGCTTCTCTCGTATGCTCGAGGGAAAGCCTGCCGGCATTTGCGCCCAAGTCCCAACTTCATCCAGTCCAGTTGTCGTGTGCCCAGGCCAATTGGGCCTGGCCGCTTGGCCCATGCCAGATCCAGACTTAAACAACAGGTGAAGTGTCGCCACAGGCCACAGCCCACAGCCCACATCACACAACGCGAGGTGCAGCCCGAACCCAGTCGGGCTCCCAGCGGGAATCATGCCGGCCCCGTGCGAGTTAGTTGCCGGTCCCGTGCGCGCGCGTCGCCGTTTGCTTTGCTCAGGTCGCCGCGGCTCGTGCTGCTGCGTGACGCCTCCCGGCCGGCGGTTCGATTCCGCGCTTGTCCACCGAGAACGTCGTCAGCGCTAAATTGCCCCGCTGCGCGCCGGCAGTTGGCGGGCGTTCATCATGTCGCTGGGACCAACGGCATGCAGCCACTTGTGTGCAAAGATAAGGAGCAGGGGAAGGAACGGCACCGGCACTAGCCACTAGCGAGAGTGGTTGTACTGCTGTTCCAAGTGCGGATCCAGTAGAAACGGCACGGCATCGGCATCGGCATCGGCATCGGCATGGGCGTGCACACGGACGGGACGGGACGGGACGGGGATCGGGCGTGGACACCTGCCGTCTGAGCAGGCAAACAAAAGTCAAAGGAGGATGTGTGTGTCTCTCGGTGCGATTTGACCCGCGCAGAGGCAGAGGCAGAGGGCAGAGGCATGAAGACATGGGATCGCGCGCCGAAAGGGACAGCCGGCCGGCCGGCCAAGTATACTACGTGGCGACGATACCGTATCCTAGTAGTTGAGTTGACATCATGATCATTTTTTTTTTTACAATGACATCATGATCATTCAGTACACGGTATTGTTTGCAGCAGTCATAGGATACACGGAGTACGTGTAATGTAACGGAGACCGAAATTCAACCAGTTCGTCCAAGTGAAGCAACACCAGCGATCGAAACGTGGGCCGGCCGCCAGAGATCCGATGGCGCCCGCCGGCTTTATTTAGCCCACCAAGGAATGAGGAGCGCACACGTATATGAAACACCTTATTCAAAAAAAAAAAAAAAAAAAAAAAAAAAAACGTATATGAAACACCTTCCACGGCTAGCAATCCACACACCAGTACCACACTGGTTTGCCAGCAGCAGCCTTTGACTTTGGACGTCCATGGAATGGAATGTTGTATATTGTACTATTGTCCTCCAAGCGTCACTGTTCCTGCCGTTACGTGTATGCCGTGCTACATCCGTCCATATGCCGATCGATCCCTTTTGCAGTTCGCGAGCTGCCGAATGGACAGTCGCACGCCGCACCCGCTGCCCACGCCCACGGTCTGTCGGTGCGTGGCGTGGCCTGCTTTTCCACGCGCAGCGACACTCCCCCGTCCCCATCATTGGCGTTGGCCACCATGCCACCAATTGCCATCCCACCTACGGCTGCGTGCGTGCGTTCGATACGAAAGGGCCGGGACGGATGCAGCATGCCATGCCATGCGTGCGAGTGCGATACGACATGGTCCCGTTCCGTTCTGCAACACCACTCTCTATGAACAGTTACGACATGGAGATGAGACGGATGGTGGTGGTCGTCCGCAACACCCGACGGGGAAGATCATCACATGG
>JADLZK010007180.1:0-10460 GCA_015847255.1 Hyparrhenia diplandra
GATTAGAAGGTTGTAGATACAAGCGCATGGTGCCGACAAGTCCAAGCACTCCGCCACCCGAGATCCGCGAATGCACCGGAGGCACACCGGATTCCATGGAGAAGAGGCCAAGCCTCCTCTTTCTAGCCTTCCCTCTCACTCTCCATTAGAACTAAGAGGAAGAAGAATAAGAATGTGAGTGGGACTTCTTCCTCTCTTCTACATTGTGGCTCCTCCTTGTGTTAAAAGCGGAATTGGTGTGTTGAGGAAGAGGGGAGAGCCTCCTTTTATAGCTTGGAGAGAGGGGGTCTTTGGAAATGTGCCACCTCCCCCATAATGACAAAACCGACCAAAGAATGACGGTTTCTGTGTACAATGAACCCGGTCCATGCCACCACCGACGTTCTCTAGTTGAATGCAACCACTCGAGAAAGGTGGGCCCAATGGCGCCACTAGGGTGCGGGCGCACCCTAAGGTGCGGGCGCACCAAGATGTGGGCCGCTTGGGCTGAAATTTGTGTGCTCGTCGTTTGCCACGTTAGTCCGCTTTTGGCGGGTGGTACACCGAAAACGGAGTCCGTATGAAAAGTTATGCAGAAATACTAAACCCTTGTCATGTGGCCCAATATGATTTCATGTTGGTTTTGGACCTTGACCTTTTGGGCTTATGTTTGGATATTTGTAATCATATTTCTTATGTTTTGATATTTGTAATCATATGTTTGGATACTAAACCCTTTGTCATGTGGGCAAGGCGTTCCGTCAAGGCTTTTATTGGCCGACTACGTCACCGACGCCAACCGCATCGTACGCCGCTGCGAGGTGCCAATTCTTCGCCAAGCAAACGCACCTTCCAAATAAGCAGCCCTCTAGACAATCCCCATCACTTGGCCCTTCGCGGTCCGGGGGCTCGACATGGTCGGGCCCCTTCACGAGGTCGCCCGGGCTACACCCACCTCCTCGCCGCCATCGACAAGTTTACCAAGTGGATCGAGGTGATGCCCATCTCACGCACAAGGTCGCAAGAGACGGTCAAGTTCTTCGACGGTATCATCCATCGCTTCGGCACATCTAAACTCGGGATCATCACCGACAACGGTACCAACTTCACCGGCGCGTCTCTTCCTCGACCGGTGTGACGACTACAACATCCGAAAGGGATTGGGCTTCCGTCGCCCACCCAAGGACGAACGGGCAGTCGAACGCGCCAACGTGCTTGATTTTGTAGGGACTAAAGCCAAGAATCTTCAAAAGGTCGGAGAAATTGAGGACGGTGGCTCCGAGCTCCCGCAGCTCATATGGAGCCGTCAGACTACTCCAAGCGTAGCCACGTGGCGACCCCTTCTTCCTCGCCTCGCTCCGCCGTGCTCCCCACCGACTCGACTACACGCGCCGCGAGTACAAGCGCATAACGACGCGCAATCGACTCGCCTGAGGACGCGGCGGACAGGGGCCTCGAAGAGGCCCGCGAGGTCGCGGTTAGCCCAGCCAAGTACTGCCAGCCGATGCGCCGCTACCACGACCGCCACGCTCGAGGACCCAGCCAACGTTGGCGACAGTGTCCCGCGATGAGTACAAAGAGCACTAAGGAGAAACACAAGCCTCTCGGGCCCTAGGGAAGGACCGCTCACCATCGCCCGAGTCCTCCGCCCGTGCTCATACAAGATCCAGACTCCCACGCCGCGAGCCCGCCAACTCTGGAACACGAACACTCACTCTTCGTCGCCGACGAACTGCCTCCACCTTTCGCCACGGGCGCTGTAGGCTCAAACACTTCGAGCTCCTCAACGGCGAGCCGAAGAGCTCCTCACGACAGCCTTCATCGAACGGGCCTCCGCAGCGGGCAACGACGCCGCCTCAGCTCGACGCCGCCGCCGGCCGGCCAGCCTTTGCCCACTATCTTGGTCGAGGTCCGCGATCTCAGATAGTGGGCGAGGACCACGGCCAACGCCTTGTGAATGACGCGGCGAGCCTTCTCCCTCAATACGGCTGAGCGGGAGCACCTCTACCCGAGCCCTCCACCTCCTCGACCCCAAGGGTATCGCAAACGCCCCCTCAACGCCGAGGATGAGGTTGGTGTGAGCACGTTCCGCCCTCTCGCGCCGCACTCCTCCGCCTTCGTCACCCGCCCAAGGAGGACCGAGGCTCCTTGGTCCGCAGCTCACCGGCCTCTCGCGAAGCCCATCCCGCATGACCACGAGCCTCGCGGGCCCGCCGCCTGAGATCCTTCTCCTTGGTCAAGCGTGAGCCGGGTGTGTCAGCCAAGACCTCGTGGGCCCGAGATCTGTCTTTCTCCCCTCGAGCTCGAGCCAGTCCCGATGACTTCTTCTTCTCACCGCAGAGAAACAAACAAATCAAAATCATGAGATTCAAAAGCAGAAAAAGAGGAGCTCCTTACATGCCAACGCTTGATAAAGCCCTTCCCGCTCCTCCCACAAGGCAAGATTCTCTCGGCCTCTCGAAGCGCCAAACAGAATCGACCGCCGGTGGCCTCGTGGTCGTAAACTAAGGTACCCACCTATCAGCCTAGGAGCTCAAAGACAAAGAGAGAAAGGACAAATGAGCCTCGAAGAGGAGTCACCACCTTCCAACTCGCCCTCACGGTCCCGGAGCGCCTTCCCCTTGGCATCACGCTCCATCTCCGCCGTCGTGGCGCCGACGCTCGAGCCGAGCGCCGAGTTCCTTGTCCTCCGTGGCCCGACGGAGGTCGCCGAGCTCCTTCTCGCATGAGCTCGTGGCGGGCCGCGCGCTCGAGCAACGAGCCCTCCTCACGCCCACCGCCGCCGCCTCCGCCTGGCGGACTTCGCTGGCGGTCTCCTCTCGAGCCTCGCCAGCTGGCGTGCTCACGACCCGCGATATGCCCGCCGACGCCATCGACACCACTGAGCACACGATGCGCGGCGGACACTTGGCCGAGCCCTTGCTCGGGCTGCTGACCAGCTACGCCTAGCCTCCCCAGAGACCCGATCTCGGTCCCGGCCTCCACCACGCTGTTGAAGCCGACACGGCCCTCAAGTCCCGTAAGTGCGAACTAATACCACAGTTTAAAATCGCAAAGGGTGAGTACGGCGAATTTCTTACCCCGACGATGTGGTGGAGGCACGCCGCCCCCTCTCCGTGGGAAGCGGCGGCACTCCTGGGGAAGCGGCGTGCCGGCCGCCACAAGGACGACGCAGCCGGGCCGACCACAGTGAAAATGACGCACGGCCGGCCCTCGCCCCGCTCCAACGGCTCTCCGGGGCCCTCGGGCCGACAGCGCCCGACGCGGGATCCGGGTCGGGGCGTTTTGCAGCGCCACCACGCTCCGAGAGGCGGCTCATCCCCGGGCGCCCGATGGCGCGCAGCTCGTAATGACCACCGTGGGCGAAGAGGTCCGAGCAAGAGCGCTCGGGGACCCCGCGGGCACGAGGGTCTCCACGGGCGAGCCGCCACGACCACGGGCCGCGCCGTGTCCCCGGATGCCCCTTCATGCCTCGCGGTCTCGGGCGCGACGAACTCATCCACGACCGCATCGCGGCGCCGTGATCTCCAGCCTCTTCTCCCCCTCATGGTCTCCGCGCGGCTCATCAACGACCGCCACGCGGCCGCGCCCCAGATCTTCGGGCGCCCTTCACGCCTCCGTGGCCGGGGTGAGGACTCACCCCCGTCGGGCGATCCGCGCCGCTTGTCGCGGCCGACCGCCTCTCCCCACCGAGCGCATTCCGGCTGCGCTCGGTCCGAGGTGCGCCTTCGCGATCCTCCGCCTCTCTCTAGAGAGCCGAGGTCGATCACCTCCATATCCACGCGCGCCCGCGCGCTGGGACGGGACTGGGGGCGCCAAGCCCTCCAACTTGGGCGAGCGCACTGGGGCCGAGGCCATCGCCCGTCACCGGGATTGAGCTCGACGACGACGCGGCGGCGCTCCCCCGCTGACCTAGGGCCGACCTCCTCCCCTCTCCGGAGCCCCGGGAGCGATCGTCCGCAAAGCTCGCACGATGGGAGGCGGAGGAACCGCCGAGCCGACCCCGTCACCGTCCTAGGGCTTTTTAAGGGGGCTTCGGGGTCCCAAGGGCTGACTTTCGCCCCCGCACGAAGACCAATTGAAGATCAAAATCAAGCCGCCGCGAAGGATTCGACGACGATTACGCACTCAAAGAGGACGACAAGTTCGAACACTCACCCAACACCCACGCCGTCTCTTCTTCACCTCCTTCTCCTCCGCCGCGGTGCTCGCCGGGCGGCCTTTTTCTTGACCACGGTCCCGGGGAGAGCCAACCGAGCGCGCAAGGGGGTGACCGACGAGGCCGCAGCGCGACCCAGATGACGACGTCCCCCGCCTTCTCCGACGCCCGGATCTTCAGCCCTTAGCCTCCGGGGCGCTGCGGCCTCCCCGCTAGCGCCGCACCTCGTCCGAAGACTCCTCGCGGCGCGCGTCGACGCCCCGGGCGGCAAAGAATGGGCGGCGAGGTGGGCTGTTCCCTGGGCTGGACGATAGGAAGGGACCGGCCTCGCCGGTGGAAGGTGGGGCTCTCGAGATAAACTTTCGCCAATCCTGCAAAGACGAATAGAATGACTCCCTACGAAAGACGTAGAGACAACTCGAATGAGAGAAGATACGAAGAAAGAACTCACCAGCGCCCGCGCCGTCGCGTCCGGCAGTGCCTGCGGTATGTCGTTGGGTTCCGCCAGATCTTAAAAGGCTTCCCTGGCCCCCCGGCGGACCACCCACTCCACCTCATCGGCAGGAGCGGGTTCGCGGTCACCGCGCCCCTCTGTGGCTTGTTCTCCCTCATTCCCCTAGAAGCGGAGGGCCTCCGCTCTCGTAGGGACGACCCCGCGCCCCAAAGGGGCCCAGCATAGAGAAGGGGCTCCGTGAGGTTCGCTTGCTTGAGGAGCTCCACCTTCCGGGCGATGACCTTGATCTCGTGGAGCAGGTGGCTGTGGGGGGTTTCCCTCCACAAGTCGTCGGAGTCGAGGAACACGCCACCGGTGAAGCGCGGAAGAGGGCGCTCCTCGTCATTCTTCAGGTAGAACCACTCGTCTCTCCACCCGGTGTTCGACGAGCGGGAGACGATAGTGGGGTACTTCTCCTTCACACCCGGCCGAGGCTGTAGCACGATGCAGCCGATCGGGATGGGATCCTTCAGGCCGTTGGAACTGTGCGTCACCTTGGTGTGGAAGTAATGCTTGAAGAGCTCCCAATCGGGCTTGATCCCCAGCCACCCCTCGCAGAGGGTGGTGAAGGTCGCGATGTGGAGCAGGCCGTTGGGATTTAGGTGCTGGAGCTCGGCGCCCCAATACGACAATAGCCCACGGAAGAAATCGGATGCTGGGACGCCCAGCCCCCTGACGTGGAAGGAGGCGAAGGAGATGACGTAACCGTCGGGCGGATGGGGAGTGGCGGCGCCGGAGATGGCACAATCCACTCCCCGGGCCGCGGTCGGGCCGACGGAGGCTGCCGAGCGCCACGCACTCCTGCAGCATGTCGTCAGTCACCTTGGACGGCGACCACGAACCCATGCCTCCCGCTCTTGGCTCAACAGCGAATCAGGAAAGACCTTGGGGAAGAACTCCCTCTCACAGCAGCGATGGCGGCGGATCGGGATCTAGAGCAGGAAGATGAAGGAAGGCTTGGGCGGCGGAAAGGAAAGTGAAGGGGAAAACCCTGGCTCTCCCCTCCTATTTATAGGACGAGCTCGGGGCGGATCCACCGATACGGCCGGGCCGAGATGGCCCACCATGACTACCTGAACGCCTCCACGCCCGCGTACGCGCCACGTGGCGAACGGAAGGCGAAGCGCCGCACGAACAATAACGGTCGCCCTAACGGCAACTTCCCAACGGTAACTTTTCCCAACGGCTCTTTTTACTGCAGGTGAAAGGTCCGGCGAGCTCGCCGCCAACGGTCATATCCCTGACGTGCTCATCATAACGACGAGCTCACGACGAAACCGAGCTCCAGGTTCGAAGGCTGGCTCCCGTGAGCTCGACAGCCGCCGGGAGACGCCCCGAGCAAGGAACGTAACGGAGGAGAGGCACCGACGGCCCACGCCCCGAACGTCCTCGAGGACTCAGGGGCTCCATCCAAGTCGCGCTTGAGTCGCCAACGATCACGGACGGCCTCTGGTCATCCTCCACAGCGAGGAGGCGCGAGCCGCCGAGGATCCTTCGGGACCTCGCGGGACTACTGAGGACGGGTCTTTGGAATATGAGGTTGGCCCACAAGCCGGGCTTGACAAACGAGCCCGCCCGAACGCGAGCCCCGGACCCTCACTCAGCAGATCCGCTTTAAAGCTCATAAGAGCACTCGACTTCGGCCTACGCGGTAAAGTCGGGTTCGAGCTCGCCGCCTTCCCTAAGGAAACCTAAAAGGTGCGCCACGGCGCGAGCGTTCGCCATAATAAGCCTCCGCGAGGACCAGACGCCCCCGCCCTCGGGGGGCTACACCCGCCAGGAGGCGCCACCGCACCCCGTGCAAGAAAATCTGGTCCCTAACCCGATGACGGCGACACAAGACAAATACAAGACAGGCGCCCTCCGCACGCGTGGGCTACCGTGGGACACGGATATTCCGGACCGAGTAAATCATCCTAAGCCGCCCCTGACAAGTGTTAGAGGGAGAGCGTGCCCACGGCCATGGGACTTTACCCAAGACAAGGGCCGAGACCCGGCGAGAGCGCCCCATCTCGAACGGAATTTGCGGATGCAAAGGCCCCGGACGAGCTCGTCCCGAAGAAAACTTCCGCCTCGAACGAGCTCCCCCGAAGGAGCGCGGAAGTACAACGAGCTCCGCTCGACAACGAGCTCTTTTCGCCTCGAACGAGCCCCCAAGCACCAAATCCGAGGACGGTCGGAGAATCCGGACGCGATGATTAGGATTCGTAATCACAGCCTACGCTGCCGGGCGCCGCAACCTACGACCGCATCTTATTTGCCAGGCGAGATCGCCGACGGGCACACGGGCGTGGAGCCGCCGACCACGCCAAATGACGACAAGCGCAAGAGACAACCGCTACGCCGACAAGAACGACTCGATGGATGAAGTCGAAGCCCGCCCGCCGAGCTCTCCCGCCACACGCTCGCGATGCCGTACACGCATTTAAGGCACGGCGGCGCCTCACGACCTCGCCAAGGACACCGGCGCAGGCGCGCCCGACTGGGACAAGACGCGCAGAGCACGGAGGCGGGACGAGCTCATTGTTTCCCTCCGCGCCGACCGGCGAGCTTCGAGCTCGACGTCCGTACGCACCGTACGGATACGGAGCCGCCCTACTCTACACTACGGCGACCGGCAAGCATGCCGGGAAGTAGGGCGCCAGTGTCACACAAGACGCCGGGCAGCCCGCGTGCGTGCCCGACATTGCAGTGGGAACCTTCCTCTTCACCCCCGAAACTTGTATTCCTTCTATTTCTAAGGCCCCCCTCCACCCGGTGACCCCGTGAGCTCCCTACGACTATAAAAGGGAGGGCTCGGCCACCGGAGAGAAGGCAAGCCTCTTGCACACAGAAAGCGCACACACAAATCACCCGATCACACACGCACAACACGTAGACGCCTTGGGAGCTCATCTCCCCTCTCTCGCCAGCCTTGTATTCGCCCGATACGAGCAGCTTTGAGCTCCGATAGTGCCACACACCGGACTAGGTGCCCGGTAGCCCCGAACCAAGATAAACCATCGTGTCATTGTTCTTGAGCTAGGCCATCGTTGCACACATTAGCGCTTCGGTTATCGTGACCGTGGTATACGACCACAACGCTTGGCGCGCTGTAGGGGCAGCGCTAGTGTGACGTTCACCACTTCGATGGCTTTCCTTCACCACCGGCGCGTCCCGCGCACCGATGCGCTGGGACCCTGACTTCACCGGCACCAGCCCCGAGTGCGCCCTCGTCGGAGCCACCTTCCCGGATGGTGTAGGGCAAGATGACGCCCGGGCCGTTCCGCGACGCCGCCGACGCCGTGCCGGGTCCGCTCCGGCCGGATCCGACTTCCGGCCCGTCGAGCCCCATACGAGCGGCGGCCGACCACTTGCCGCCATTGCGACCCGGCTCGCACATCATCGCCCCCCGAGCCAACTCAGAGAGCTCTTCCGCGACGTCACCTTCTCCACCGCCAACGCCGCCCTACGCATGCCGGCAGAGCCGCCTCCCGACGAGTTCGCGGCCTACAACGAGATGTACCCGCAGGGGATCTTCTTCCGCCCGGGAGGCGGCACCGGCTGGGAGCACCGGCCGGGAGACCGGGCAGCCCGAGCTCGCAGGGTCGACCCCACGCCGCGAGTGCTACATGTGCCGCGACGCCGGATGGCGCAGCGCAGCTTACCACGCGAGGACGAAGTCCTTCCCAAGACACCCCTAAGACACTCTGGGTCAAGACGGTTGTCGCCAACGGGCCCCGCCCGCGGGAGTTCACGAGCGCCCGAGGAGCTCGAGGAAGCTGAGCGAGAAATCGCCGAGGAACGCGATGCCCCTCCCGAGGAGGGTTGAGGACGACGACGAGCCCAGCCCGAGGACGGGAGGCTCGGCGCCGATAGACGGCCGATGACCTCCCACCGATCTTCTGACACGCGACGCAGAACTTAGCCGGCCGCCACCGAGAGCTGCTCCAGTGACCTCCCCGAGCCCGGCACCGTGGTAGTGAGAGCCCATCAACGACCATGGTCACTCATCGAGAGGGCCGCAGAGCAGCAGATGGAGAGCTCGGAGTCGCATCGGCATCTTCGGGGAGGAGCACGAGGCCCTCCAACCCGAGACCCCGTAGAGACGACTTCCCACAGGTCCACGCCAACACCGGTCGGCGAAAATCGCGACGCCAAGCACGGAGAAAACGGCCCGCCACGGAACCCCGAGACCGCCGTGACGACAACGCGGAACGACGACGCCCGCCAGTCCTACAACAAGAGGAGAGGCGGCCGCTACGACCCGGGGAGGATCAGAGCCGTAGCCCGACCCGAGGTCGAGAAGGCGAAGACGCTCCCCCGGCACGCGACGCCGAGCTCGAGGTGGAGCGCGAGGACGGAGTCCCACGCCAGATGGGAAGAGGCCCTGCAGGTGTTGGCCCCGGTCCACGACGCGTCGCTCCCCCAAAGCTTCCGTGTCCCGACCTCCGCCCGTAAAGTACAACGGAGAGACGGACCCCAGCCGTCGGCTTGAAGATTACCGCCCGCATGCAAGTGGGGGAGCCGACGACGAGCTCTTCATCATCCGCAACCTCCCCCCGTACCCGCCGACACGGCTCGCTCGAGCTCCCGTATGATCGAGCATCTGCCCACAACTTTCGTGGGACCCACTCGCGCCCGAGCAACACGTGGGACCTCCCAGCAAGCAGCGCCGGAGGAACGAGAGCCCGCGCGACTACATCCGGTGCTCCAAGCTCGCAACGAGTCACCGACGCCACCGATGCGAAGATCATCACCGCCTTCACCTTCGGCATGACTCCGCGAAACGCCATCCGTGAGCTCGGCACTCGCAGCCCAAGACGGTGAAAGACCGCCTCGACCTCGCCACAAACCACAAGGGCGAGGAGGCCATCTCCGCAATCCTCCATGGAACCACCTGGCAAGGGCAAGGAGAAGGTCGCCGATGAGGCCGGCGAAGGCCTGCTCGCGCCCAAGAAGAAGAACAAAAACAAGCGCCGCGGGGCGAGGACGACTTCGCCGCGTCGCCGAAAAAGGAAGCCGAGCGCCAAGGTCGCGGAAGCCGCACCCCCAAAGACTTCTTCGAAAAGAAGCTCGACCGCCCTGCCCCAACCACGAAGGCCCTGGGTCGCACAAGTTCGAGAGACTGCACTCCTCGCGGAAGTTCGTAGCGGCGCAGGGAAGGAGAGGGCGCGGGCGACGAGCACCACGAGGGCGAGTTCCGATGGCTGGTGCGGGCGACAAGGACGCCTTTCCTCGAAGACGGTGCCGTCAACGCCGTCTTCGGCAGTCCCCCAGCGACGAGTCCAAGCGCCGCCAGAAGCTCCCGCAGCAAGTTCTCTTCACCGAGCCCGCGGCGCCTCCTACCTCAAGTGGTCGGAGGCCCGATCACTTTCGACAAGAAGGACCATCCCGTGCACGCCCCCATCCCGAAGGTTCCTCTCGTCGTCGATCCCATAGTCGGCACCAAGCGCCGGCAAGGTGCCGATGGACGGTGGAAGCGGCCTCAACCTCTTACGCCGACACCATGGAGGCCCTCGCATCACGCCGAAGCTCGACCGACCCTCCACGGACCCCATCCATGGGGTAGTGCCGGGAAGCAGCGCTTCGCCGGCCGGATCGACTCCCCCGTCACCTTCGGCGACCCGAGCAACTTCCGCAAGGGAGGTGCTCACCTTCGAGGTGCTCCCATACAAGAGTGCCTACCATGCCCCGTTAGCGGCCGTGCTACGCTGAAGTTCATGGCCGTTCCCAACTACACGTACCTCAAGCTCAAGATCCCCCGACCGGCGGGGGCGTGATCACCGCCAACTCCACCTTCGAGCGCCTTCAACCGGGCGACAAGGAGGCCGTGCAAGACGCCGACGC